>CAUYLG010044877.1:0-78447 GCA_963573385.1 Cacajao melanocephalus
TGGTTCCAAGTCTTTGCTATTGTGAATGGTGTCAACGCCTCTACATTCTAATTGCAACTCATTCAGTAGGGAATTTTACCCACCCATTTGAATGGTTACCAAATTCATATCACTAAATGAGTGATCTCAAATAAGCTTTCACAATTTGTGTTGATTTTCATTTGCCCAATTCACCCAGTACCACTTTCAGCTTCTTTGTAATTCTATTTTTGCCCGGGCTAAGAGAAGGGGCATACATTTCATTACCTGAGATTCCCTAGCATATAACTGGGTTCAGTCAATGGAAGACACCAGCAGAAAATCAGAGGGTAAAAAGAGGATGAGATTGGAGTATTCATCTCCTTTCTTGCCTGATTGTCTGAGATGCTGGCAGGAGCTGCATCTCACGATGGCCATGTCTTCCCTCCGGCTTCCCCTATTGGATGACACCAGTTCTCATCCAGCTCATGAAGCACTGTTCTCTCCCTTCCCCATTAAGGCCTGGGATAAAAACAGCCTCATACTGTTACTCATCTCTGGCTCCTTTGTCATTCATTGCTGTTTCCCTGAACCTTGCCAACATCTCTGGAAATAGCTCATTTATTAAGTCATTTTCAGTGAAACCTTTTTGTGTACATCATCTACTTCCTGTTGTGACTCCGCTAAGTAGAGTCCTTTGAAATTCTTCACCTGAAAGTCCCAAAAGTCATCAGGCCAATTTATCTAAAACTGGATTCAATCTCAATCCCTAACCCTGTTTAATTTCTTACTGTCTATTTGAATTACTTATATAACCATATTGAACTGATAATGCTTATCCTATAAGAGAACAAGAAAACGTTCTATGGTTCAAACTTAAAACCTGAAAGTTAACTGTCTTAGCCTGAGTTGCCCCCAGTAGCCGTAAAAAAGAAAGTAGTTTCTTTGGGAGAATATCCCAGGAAATACCAACAGAAAAATGGAGGAGTGAAATAATGAAAGCAGGGAGTAGAATGTGACTTATTAAGCAAGTTACCACTGTGGGCAACAACAGCTTTACCCCACAGAGTTTTAGCTCCCTGAGGAAGTCTGAGAGATGGTGTAGAACAAGACTCAGAACTATTGCAAGTAATGGGCAAAGAAGCTAGGTATTTATCTACCTGATATTCCTCCATCATTTTTGAGAGGGCAGTGTCCAGACATGTTATATCTGGAACTTCAGATCTGCCCTTTGTACTAGCTAAGTGTTCCCCCCTAGCCAGGAAGAAACAAACAAGAAGCTGTCCCACATGGGTATGGGGATTCTAACAAGTAGCCTTTGACCCTGAGGAGGCGCATGCTGAAGAGACGCCGATAGGTGCCAGCTGCTGTACTGCCTCTGATGTCTCCCTCTCACTCATTCTCCCATCACCAAAGTCTGGCAAATTTTATTTCCAAAAACTTTCCTGAGTCCATTCCTTCTTATCTGTTTATATTACTTTTACTTTTGTGTTAACAAATTAACACACATTTAGTAACAATTTTTAAAACTCCACACATTTGTTATCTTACAATTTCAGTGGGTCAGGAGCCCAGGCACAGCTTCACTGGGCTCTCTGCTCCGGGTCTCACAAGGCTGCAATCAAGGGTTGGCCAGGCTGTGTTCTTTCTTTACCTCAGGGTCCTTTTCCAAGCTTACATGGTTGTTGGTGAAATTTAGTTTCTTGGGGTGTTGTGTCTAAGGTTCCTGTTTTCTTGCTGTCAGCCAGAAGTCTTTTCCATCTGCTAGAGGACATTTGCAGGTTTTTTTTGCACCATAGGCTTCTCTCAGGACCTCTTACAACATGTCAGATTACTAGTTCAAAGCCAGCAGGTAGGAGTTTCTCACTCTAGTCTAATACAGAGATTTATGTAAATACATAATCAAAGGAATGATAGCTCATCACCTTTACCACGTTGTATTTATTTAGTCTGTTTAGATTGTCTGTCTATGCTCAAGGGGAGAAAAAATTACATGGGTGTGACTCATGGGTCCCCTTAGGGTGTGTCTGCTATAGTCACTAATAGTGTCCTATTTTAGGTAGCCTCATCTTTCAACTAAAATGCTAAAACAGCCTTCCAACTGGATTTTCTTCTTCCGATTCGTAATTCTCAAATCCATTGACCAAAAGCTGCCAGAGAAGTCTAAAATAAATGGCAATCTAATTTTGCAGCTATAATCCCAAAATATTTTGAAGGTTTCCCTTCAGTATAACGAGCCTCAAGCTCCTCATCAGATAAACCAGGCCCTTCATAATCTAGACTCTGCCTGCATCTCAAGCTTTATCTCTCCTCATCTAGACTTTACTCAGTAACACAAAATGCAGGCAGTTTCTTGCACACACCATGCTGTTTTTCATTTTCTTGTCTTTGCTTATCAGCTGCTCCATCTACCTGGAATGCTTTTCTCCCCTATTTGCTACTTAACTCAGCAAAAGCACTAAAAATCAGTGGAGGTCCCCAAACTAACAACTTTAATCACCTTCGTTTGTGGTATATATCCTATATATATATATCTCTATTATTGCACTTAACTCTTTGTAGAGGTTTTAATATTTCTATCCAATTCATTAGACAATGAGTTGCCTGGAGGTAGGAAGACTGTTTATCTTTGCATCCCATTGCACCTGGCACATATAAGCCCTCAACATATTGTTGTTAAATTAATCAATGGATAAGCAATTAATTGTCATGATAGATTAAGTCACAAACTGACTATGTGAGGCAACTGTAATAGCCAAATGTGGCTGAATGATAATTAAAGTCACTGGGCATAGAAAAATATGATAAATATTAATTGCAATTTTCATTTAGATGGCAGTTGATTGAGTTTCAGTTGATTGTTCCAGATTCATTCATCAGTGTTTATGAGACATCTCCCATGAGAAAAGAGATCTTCAGTGAAATAAGTAAATCCAGTATATGCCATCTAATAAAGAAAAGATGAGGGGGTGGATTAAGATCCAAGTCTGAAAGGCCAGATGGATATCTGTATCTGATTTACTGATTCTCTTAGACCAGAACTAATTTCTATCATCATGGCATTTTGCTAGGGCTGGAGACACATGAGGTCTGTAGACGTCCTATGACAAGTGCACTAAGGCTTCCCAAGTTCATGAACCACGTCTCTTCAACCTTGACACCAGTCTGAATAGAACAAGGCCACAATATATTTTTTTGGTCTCTAATCCCTTGTTATCAATTGTTCAAATGCTTTGGCATAAAAAAACAGGAGGGAGACCATTCCTTTATCCCCTGCTGGTTATATCCCTCCTAAAGTCATAATCCCTATGACAATACCCATTTGCAGCAGGCATTGCTTTGATGAAGCTCTTTAACCACAATCCTTTTACATACTGTTTGTAATCTGCACAGCCATACAATTATTCAGCCTCCCATTCTTTGAGGGCATATTTTCACACTTCAGGAGCTCTCCAAACTTATAATTTAGCTTCACTGGTGTAAAGACAAAAAAAAAAAAAAGCCGTCTCAACTGCCGTTTAAAATCATGCCACTGTTGACCCTAATCTCCTTCTAAAGCCCTAAAATATAAATTAGGCCTGTATTCATTGTGTCCCAAAGAGATTTCTTTTCTGGGACTGGCTCTCACTGCTGCGAGGCCTCCCCGGCCGTTCACAATGGCCATCTGGTTTTTGTGCCTTCCCAGATGGGCTCAGCACAGATTCCAGGGTCTAGGAAAAAGGAGAGGAAAGAGACATTTGGTAGCCGAATACATTTTACATTTGCAATACAGGAACAAATCTGCATCTCTTTTTCTCTCAGCTCCACCATCACCTGCATATGTTATTTGTGCTCCTACTGGCACTTTGGTTAACAAGCTTCACATTTTATGATTTCCTGATGAAAGAATATTTTGAGGGGTGAAAAATTATTAAGTGTGACTGATTCCTCATTTAAAAAAAGAAAGCTACCTAAAAAATACGTACATGGGTGCTTTAATTATTGGGAAATAGTAAGTTTGAATGGCATGTTGGGTCCTGGAATAGAAAAGTGAAAGAATGAAAATTTCTTGTGCATTCTATTAAGTGGTATTAGAAAACACTTAAGTAGGGCTTAAAATATGCCAGGCAGTATCTTGAATGATTTTTATCAGGATGAAAAACAGGTAAAATGGTACTTCTAAGATAATGGCTATTTAAAAATCTCAGCAACTGTACATTTTATTGAAATCTTGAGAAAATTGTACCTCAATATGCTATTGTAAATAATGATAGTGAGCATGTACTCTGTACATTTTTCCCAGTCTTCCCCGATGGGAACATTTTGAAACTATGGTATAATAGCACAACCATGTTACTGACATAGATACGATCTGCTGATCTTAGATTTCTCCAAATTTACTCTACTTATTGGTATGTGTGGTGTTTAAATCTGTGCATTATTTTGCGTGTGTAGATTCATGTATCCACCACCATAATCAAGAAACTGAACAGTTTCATCGCTAAAAGATCCCTCTTGTTTCTCTGTTAGAACCATACCCACCTACAACCCACTATCCCTCATTTCTGGCAATCACTAATGGGTCCTCCATTTGTAAATTTTGTCATTTCAAAAATGTTATATAAATGGAATTATAAGGTAGATAACCTTTTAGGACTGGCTTTTCTCACTCAGCATAATTTTCTGAAGAGTCAACCAAGCTGTTGCACATGCCAATAGTTTGTTCTTTTTATTGCTGGGTATCTCATTCAATTTCTTCTGATTTGTCTAAATTAGCGTAAAGTTATCCATAGCATTTCCTTATTAATCTTTTAATAGCTTCATGATTTGTAAATATATCCTGTATTTTATTCCTGATATTTATTATTTATGCCTTCTCACTTTGCGTTTCCGTGAGTCTTGCTAGAGATTTCAATGCTATTGTTTTAAAGATTCTGCTTTCTGTTTCATTGGTTTTCTCTGCTGTTTTACAATTTTAAATTTTATTGGTTTTTGCTCTCATCTTAAAGATTTTCTTTCTTCTGCTTGCTTTGTGTTCGTTTTGCTCTTCTTTTTCTAGTTTCCTGAGGTAGAAAGTTAGGTCATTGATTTGAGTGTTTTCTCTGTTCTGATATAGAAATTTTGTGCTTTAAGTTTTCTTTCAGCACTGTCTTGGCTGTATATTTTGTATTTTGATAAATTGAGTTTTTGTTTTTATTAACTTTTATGTATGTATTTTTTTAATTTCCTTTAATTTAGGAGGTATTTAGAAATTTGTAGTTTAATATTTATATGTTTAGAGATTTTACAGATTTCTTTCTGTTATTGATTTTTGGTCACAGAACACAAATTCTGTATTACTTCAATTCTTTTAAATTTGTTGAGAATTGTTTTATTGCCCAAGTTGTTTTGGCAAGTGTTCCATGCATGCTTGAAATAAATATGTCTATATTCTGCAGTTTTCAGGTGGACACTTTTATGTATGTCCCTTAGAACCTATTTTCTGAAAGGTGTTCAGATACGCTTTATCTTTGCTAAATTTTCTATAAATATCTCTATTAGTAGCTGAGAGGGAGGCATTAAAGTCCAAACCTGTAATGGTACAGCTGTCTATGTCTCCTCTCAGCTCTTGTTTCACATATGTTGAAGCTCTGCTATTTGGTACATACACATTTAGGATCTGTGTATATTCCTGATGGATTAATCCTTTTATTATTATGTAGTGATTCTTTTTATCTCTAATAATTTCTTTGCTTTTAAAATTTTATTATCGTTTTTACAATATATTGTTTTCTATCCTTTTGCTTTCAACCTACTTTCGTCATTGAATTTGAAGTGAGTTTGTATTTAGACCATTTGCATTTAGTGTAGTTACTGATAGGTCCCTGTTTAGGCCTTTTTCCCACCTCCCCGTCACCCCCGTTTGTTTCTTGTGTTTCTTATTCCTCTCTCTTCTTACCATTTCTGAATTACTTAAACATTTTTTTAGGATTTCATCTAGACTTATGATATTTTTGAGTATATCTCTTTTTATATTTTTTGTAGTAGTTGCTCTGGGTATTACAATATTCATATATTGCTATTAGAAACATTTTACTACTTTGAGTAGTAAACATTTTACTGCTTTGAGTAAAATGTGGAGGCATCATTTCCATTTAGATAGGTCTCTTTTCTTTCTCGACCTTTAAATGTCTGGAATATCAGATGAAGTTATAGTTTTGTTTTACTTATCAAATATTATCCATAAAACTCATGGTGAAAAGGATGCTTGTTTTATGTAACCATACTTCTACACTTTCCTTTGTTTTTTTCTACCTTCCCGGTGCTCTGAGATTCTTTCATCATTTTCTTTCTGTTTGAATTTTTCTTAGTTAAAATTTAAGGGTAAGTCTGATAGCGGCAAATTCTTTTAGTTTTCTTTCATTTCAGTTTGTCGTTATTTCCCCTTCTTTCCTGAAGGATATTTTCACTGGATATAAAGTTCACAATTGACACTTCTCTTTTTTTTCAGCACTCCAATAATATGCTGCTTCCTTTCGGCATTTATGGTTTCAGATGAGAAATCTGTTGTTACATGAATTGATTATCTTAATCAGTGTAGAATGCTATAATAAAAATACCACAGAATTGGTGGAATATAAACAAGATAAATTTGTTTCTCCGAGTTCTAGAGGCTGGAAATCAAGATCGGGATGCCAGCATGGTCAGTTTCTGGCGAGGGTCCTCTTTTGGTTGAAGATTGCCATCATCTCATTGTACTCTCACATTTTGGAAAGTGGAAAGTGTACAAGAGAGCTCTTTTATAAGAGAGCTTTCTAACATCTCTTATAAGTCACTAATCACGTTCTTAAAGGCCTCACCCTTAAGGCTTAATGACTATCCAAAGATTCTCACCTAATAATACCATCACCTTGGGGATTAGGATTTCAGCACGTGAATTTGGGGAAGACATAAACAGTCAATTCGTAACATTATTTATATCTCTTCCTTTGTTAGTAGAGTGTTGTTTGTCTTTGGCCGTTCTCAAGATATTTTTCCTGAATTTTGGTTTCCAAAGATTTTATTATATGTCTGATGCAGATTTATTTTGTTTCAAATTTGCTCAGCTTCTTCATTCTGTAGGTTTGTGTTATCACCAAAATGTAGGAAATTTTCAGACATTATTTCTTCAGATACTCTTTCAACTCCATTCTTTTTTTTTCTCCTCTCTTCTTTTGAAAATCTGATGATAGGAATATTAGATTTTTTGTTATTGTTTTACAGGTCATGAACCTTTGCTCAAATTTTTTTCAGTCTGTTTTATTAGTTTTTCAGATAGAGTTAACTTTTATTCATCTGCTTTCAAGGTCACTGATTTTTATCATATTTTTTCCAATCTACTGTTGAACACATCCAGCAAGTTTTATTTTTATTAGTATTATTATTACAGTATTTTAAATTCTATATATTTTCAATTTGGTTCCTTTTATGGTTTGCATTTTTGCTGAGATTTTTCTATTTTTTAATTTGTTTCAAGAGGAATTAATAGTTGACAGATAAAACATCTTTATTTTAATTGACAAATAATTGTATATACATTATTATACATATTATTATATAGTACATATACATAAAGTAGTACAATGTGATATTTTCATACATGTATACATGGTGGACTGATTAAATCTAGCTAATTAACTTATCTAGCATCTCAAATAGTTATGATTTTAGTGGTGAAAACGTTTGAAATTCTTTCTGTTAGCGATTTTGAAATATATATTATTATTAATTATAGTCACCATGCTGTGTAATAGAACACCAGGACTTATTCCTTCTACCTAGCTAAAACTTTGTACTTCTGATCAAAGTCTCCTCTTTCCCTCTACACCCCCTGCCCCGGCTCCTAGTGACCACCATTCTACCCTCCACTTTGATAAGTCTGCCTTTTTTAGATTATACATGTAAGATCATACAGTATTTGACTCTCTATGCCTGGCTTATTTCACTTAACATAATGTCCTCTAGGTTCACCCATGTTGTCACAAATGACAGAATTTCCCAGGTTTTCTAAGGCTGAATATTATTTTGTTGTGTATATATTTACCACATTTTTCAATCCACTCATTTGTTGATGGACTGATAAAGCATTTTTATAAATGCTTCTTTATAAATGCTGCTTAATACTTGTCAGATAGCTCCAGCATTTGATTCTTCTCAGTATTGGCATCAGCCGATTATCGTTTCTAACTGTTGTGATTTTATTGGTTCTTAGTGTGATGGGTAATTTTCAATTATATTATAGACAACTAGTCTATTATGTTAGGAGATTCTAGGTCCTATTTGAATCATTATTTTAGCAGCCAGTTATCTTATTTATACTTAGCACACGGGTCTTTGCCTAGTCTTGTGGGCTCTGGTTTCAATAACTTCTTACTTTTAAGAGATTTTATGGTATTCCTTTGGTCATTTGGCTTTTCCTGGTGCTACTGGGACTGAACACTGGTTCCTGCTGGTGCTGTCTAATCAGGTAAAAGGGGTTCTCTTTGTGTGCGGGAGGTCTACTGGATGAACGGTGTGGTAGGGTTCCTCTCACTGGTGCTCTTCGATTCCTTGGTATCTCTCGACAATGAAAGGAAATCTCAGGTTCATGGATTCAAAGGGCTTTCAGGGCCTGGCTACTTCCTGTGAATGAGACCTTCTTATCAGTTCTGCCCACTCGTCGCATGTCTGTGTGGGGTGGGGAAGGAGTGTCTCATTCCCTCAGAGACAAAGAGGATCCATCACCCAGCCACTTATTTTGACTGGGTCCTTCAGGCCAATTCTGCCACATGCCCCACTAGCTCTAGGTGGAATAAAAGAGTCTTACCAGGGAGATAAAATGATCCTGGACTGGGCCTCTTGCTATGTTTGTATCGTGAGTTCCTCTTTCCACCTCAGTATCTCTTCGTAGGTGAGAGGAGTCTCAGAATCATTATTATTCGTGCAGCTCTCCATAAGTCACCTTTGCTGATAGTGTCCACTTACCTGATACTGTCACAGGGGCTCCCTTTAGCTATAAGAGAGGAATGAGTCTGTCTGGGCTAACATTGACAGTCTAAGGTCAGAAAATGCCGGGTCTGGTTAATTTTCTTCTGCTGGGGAGGTACAAAACTCCCTGCCAGTATTTTTCCTCTAATTTTAGGATTCCAAATCAATTTGCCTTTCTTTTTTTACCACATTTTTAGAATTATCTTTGAGCTGTCTCTTGACCTATGGCCACAGTTTATAGTTGCATTTGGCAGGGAAGCATAGAGAGAAATGAGTCCATGCCATCTTGCCCATACCAGAAGCCCAACAGCACATTAATGAGTTTTACGTTGACTCATGCCTGTAATCCCAGCACTTTGGGAGGCTGAGCGGGCAGGATTACTTGAGGCCAGCAGTTAAAGACCAGTGTGGACAACATAGTGAGACCCCATCTCTACAGAATTATTTTTTAATTAGCCAGCCATGCTGGCCTGCACCTGTAGTCCTAGTTATTCAGGAGGCTCAGGTGGGAGGATCACTTAAGCCCGGGAGTTTAAGGTTACAATGAGCTATGATCAGGCCACTGTACTCCATCCTGGGTGACAGAGCAAGATCTTATCTCTAAAAATAAAAAATAAAAATAAATTTCCATACTATGGCTAATATAGTCTTTTTTATCCCTTTATAATATTCTCCCCACTCCAAAACACTGAATCAACAAACATACTCTGTGACCTTAAAAACTGTAACAATCAACTGTTTTCCATTAATTTTTTAATAAAATATAATTTTGATTCTTATGTAGGTATAAAAAAATAATGAAAACTTAAAATTCTGGCCTGAATAAGATGACTGAGATTATTCAGCTACATATAGAAACCGTTTGCATATGGAAATTTATTATTTTTAAAAGCTTAACCTGCTGAATTAAAATATTGCAAAAAAATGCTTACTAATCATGCCTCTAAATTCATTATTATTTAAATAGCATTTATTAGTCCTAAAATGTTGGAGGACATATTTCATTCATTACTAAATGTCAACAAATGATGTAAAAATCTACTATCTTTAAGAAAGAATCAGAATTAAACAAGAAATGTAAGAAAAAGATTCATTGTTGTTCTTTAAATGAGTAAGAAAAGACTTCTGAAATTCTTCAGTTTAGTGCTTTGGGACACCAGTACACTGAGTGACTTTATGCAAGATTGCACCCTAAGCGAAATAGGACATATGCCTTTCTGAGGCAGTTATACTCAAACACTAATTTCAACTTTAAAGTATAATTTATTGTATTAGTCTGTTCTCATGTTGCTATAAGGACATACCTGAGACTGCGTAATTTATTAAGGAAAGAGGTTTAATTGACTCACAGTTCAGCATGGCTAGGCAAGCCTCAGGAAGCTTACGGTCACAGCAGGTGGGGAAGCCAACACATCTTTCTTCAAGTGGTGTCAGGAAGAAGAATGAGAGCTGAGCAAAGGGAGAATTTCCTTATAAAATCATCAGATCTCGTGAGAATTTACTAACTATCACGAGAACAGGATGGAGGAATCCAACCCCATGATTCAATTATCTCCACCTAGTCCCTCTCATGACATGTGGGAATTACGGGAACCACAATTCAAGATGAGATTTGTGCAGAGGCACAGCCAAACCATATCACTTATCAAGACTATTCTTTCAGAGATCACATTTTATGCTTTGTTACTAGAAGTTTCTCTGAACAGTACAGCACCAGAAACCGTGAGGAGGGAGCACAGTGTTGTCTCCTAAGCATGAAGTCGGCTCTCTGTGTTGTGTCGCCGCAACTGATACTTGGTATTGATGATCATTCTTTCCCTCCCTCAGAAGAATAAGAGGGGGAGGATGAAGTCTGAAAGGTAATTATTTAAATTAACTAATTCATTTAATGCAGTTTATCAAGCAACAATATTTGTTCCTATGGTCTATAGAAGATTCGTATTCCACAGTTTTTTACAGAAGGTTGTCATTTTTCTGAGGATTCTCAATCAATATTCATTGGTTTATACAGTCTGTATATCCAGTAATCAGATCTATTACTTAAAATGTTTTTAAGTTTTCACTTTCTTTGACATTTTAATATTTTAATCAGGAATTTCATTTCCCTAGGTAAGATAGCTTTCATTATGAAATTGTGCTTTTTCAGCTCATTTGAAGGCAGCATTGTGTCTGAAGTTTAGGAAAATTACTGAAGACAAGAATGTTAAAAAATACATCAAGATACAACAGAATAGCATATACAAATTTTTTAAAACTAAAATGACATTAAAAGAGAGTGAAAGTTTTAAAATATATCTACACGTTCTTTGGCATGCCTGTCTTTAAGAGATGGAGCTTCATTCCCCTCCTGTTGAATGTTGGCTGGATATAGTGGTTTGCTTCTATCAAAGAGACTATGTAGAAGTGATGGTATGTGACCTTCAATATGAGATCATGCAGGGCCTTGCGTCTGACTCTTCACTCTCTCTGGGATCCCTTGCTCTGGTGTAAGATATTAATAGATACCATGTAATGAGAACACTCAAGCAACTCCATGTAGAAGTCCATGTGGACGGGAATGGATGTTTCTTTTCAAAACTCATCAAGGAATCAGTGCCTTCCGCTGATAGTCATGCAATTGAACCATCCAGTAAGTGGATCCCATAGCTACAGATCCAGTGAAATTTTTAAGACGACAGTAACCCCAGCCAATACCATGGCTTGACCCTCAGCCAGCACCATACAGCTAAGCTGCCTTCACCTTTTTGACTCATAGAAATATGAGAGAATAATGTTTCATGTTTTAAACTCCCAAGTATATGGATAATTTGTTATGCATCAATAAATGACTATTACAAATACCTTCCCTTACAGACCTTGACAAAAGATCACATCCTTTGAAGTCCAGAAGTAAACATGAACTGACATGTGATAAATTCTGGAAACATTCTCGGAAACAGAACTCCCTGCTTTTGACAAACCCAATGACCCCCAACCCACTCTGCCCATTTCAGTTCACCAATATCTTTACATCAATCCACTCTCTTATGCTTTCTTTCTCACCCAGATTGGCAATATTAGAATAATAAATCTAGCTCAATTTTGCTTAGATAGACTTAAATCAGTCAAGCTCTCGTATTTCGTGTTTTTGGTTTTTCAATGAGATTCTATAACAGTAACGTCTATTTCCAGAAATCAGATAACTAACTTTTCACTCACAAATAAGGTATTTTTTTATTTGCATACTTCTGAATATTCTTGCTCTGACCTTGAAACGGAATTTCTATGTACCTGCGGTCATTTTACAGAAATTGTTTTAATATCATATTTAAATAAAAGAAGAATGATTTGTATCTTAACAGTCTATGTTTGAATATATCAGCATATTCACCTTTTAATACAAATATTTCAGTAAAAGTTAAAGGCAAATTATCTGGAGCCAGCAAACCTGCTGAGTAACTATTAAGGCAAAAACTGGGAGGCAAATAATGGCTTCCTAAAGCAGAGTCTTGAGAGTGACATAATTCTGTCAATGCTCAAATTGTCTTCTCAGAAATCCCGCTGTTATGGGCAAGGAACTCCCAAACAGAATATCCTAAGAGTAATATTAACAACCCCAGTCAAATCTACTTTCTATATTTTTTCCACCTAACTCCTCTATGTTTTTTGTTTATTCCAGAGTGGCAAAAGTTTTATAATGTACTAGGGCAGATAATCTTAGAGGAAAAAATAAACTTTATATTTCTTTCTAAAATAGATACATATTTCTTCCACTGCTTATTTCACTAATGTTATTTGCCTTGGCCAACTTCTGCATATTTCATGATTTTCGTGATTTTTTTTTCTAGGATAAATTGTTTTAACTTCAAACTTGGAGGGTTTTTAAAAGAAAAAAACCAAAAACTACATTTTACTAAAAGGGCATGGGGAGGGATAGGTTGTTTCAAATATCCAAGTTATTGGTAAAATACTTGTAAAGAAAACAATGGTTATATTGAATTACCTTTCCAAATTTTATAATTCTCCAAACTGAGAGTCAAACACAAAAATAAAATGTTTGTGCAAGTTTCTTTATGTCTTCAAGCATCATACAGCCACACTGGAATGTGTTATGATAGGATTAATAATTCAGAGCGTGTCATTAGGAAAAGTTCCCTGAAAGTTGATTTGAATATTTCCTCAGTACTAAATTGGAATAAGGTACAACCAGAAACCCACGTTTAAAGGCATAGTGACATTTAAAAATTGCTAAAATGAGGTATTGTGGCAATGTCAAATTAAGATGAACAATATTGCCATCACCGGAATCACCCCTGACACCTAAGTCTGAACTGTTTCCCTGGTGTTACCAAGTCATGACAATACCAGCTCCTGTCTGCTACTGAGAATGAACATTTCAATAGGACTGACAACTGATCCTCAGGAATCCGAAAGGAAATATCAAGTAGGTGTTGCTTATCCACATGTGAGGCTTCCAGGAAGACCTGGGGAATTTGTAAGGCTCAATATTGCTGGAAATTCACTTAATGCACTCTGTCCTTCTCCCCAGTGTCTACACAGGAATGATTTAGGGATACAGGTTGCCATGTCTTGATTTAGAGCTAAGATCTTAATCACAATAAAACCCCTGCCTTGGCAGACCTTTCCTGTTATCTTCACGAAGACCTCAGCCATAACAGGCACTCAATTTCTCACAATTCTCACAGAACCACCTTATGGTTTTTCTGAGCAGCCATTCTCCTTTTGGAATTTGCATTTAGATCAATTGGAGATAAGATCTGGTGCTTTGGGGAGCAGGTGTTAAGAGACCCAACAAAAAGTAGAGCTGTCTGAGAGCTGTAGAACGGTGTAGGTTGAAGCAATCAATTTTATTGTAGTACACTGTTTCTCTTGCTACTAACAGCTGCTGGGAGGATAGCGGGAAAGCTACCCCGCTGAGCAGATTTGAGTCAGAGGATGGAAAATCCACCTCATTTCCAAGCTGAGGGGTCCCACATTAAAAGACCATAAAGTTAAAGTCATTTAAATAGTAGCTCCAGGGACACATTAATTTTGCCTTCTTACAAAATGTCTGTTAATATAGATCTCAAAGACAAGTTGCTTGTCATTTTATCATTCAACGCAACATAGAAGGTTTTTACATTTGTTTTCATGCCTCAGACATTTGTGTTGACTAACACTCACACACACACACCCCAGTTTAATTACATGAAGAAAAAGAGCATGCCATCACTATTTATATATGTGGAAGCCACTATCTACATATAGCTAACACTGGCAATTTGAAATCTTTGCAAAACATTTAAAGTACTGAAATGAACATTTCATCATTTCTGTTGGGGAAAAAAAACACAATTTATTGCCATACATATTGCTGCAGACTTGGTGAAGCTTTAAATTTTCTGTATTGTTGATTTTGGAACATTTCTGTCCTGGAGGAATGCCTTAGAGGAGCAAATATGAAATATAAATTGGTCTTTGAGAATTCCGCTGAGTTAGATGGCTGGATGCATGTCGACTTGTAAGTACAGTCTTCATAGAAAGACCTGGACTGATTCAGGATTGACTGTTCCTGCTGCTGTCAGTTGGACACTTCCTTGAGGGATCCCTTGAGAGATGAAGCTTATGGGTGCCATACTGTAACTTTAAACTACTTGGGGGAAAAAAAAAGGAGAGGGTGGGATTAAAAATATGTCTGGCAGCTCAAGGGTCTGGTTTGAATGCCAAGTAGCAGCTGAGACAACTGTGTTATAGCTTTACATTCCCAAAGGGAAGGAATTTTTTTAAGATCGCTAGGTTCTTGTCTACTTCTTTTGAGAATAGATAATGCAATGCTTCTCAACAACATAATTATTTTTGAGTTTTAAAAATAATGTATAACAATGTTTCATATCTAAGGCAAATTAAAAGACTTAATTTGCAATCAATGTGCCTGGCTAAATGGAATTATATAAATCTGGCTATATAATGTACAAGTTATTAATGTTGCATCCATATGCTGCTATGATGGATAAAATATCTAGATTATTGTGTTTAATTACTATAGTACTTTGTGCAATATAGACAGGAGTGTAGGCCAATTTTTACAGGATAATTCTGTGTTCTCACAATGTAAAAATATCAGCATCATTTTATTTTAAATAAATCATATTCATCAAATTATCAAGGCCATTGATATTAAATATTTAAATAGAAAACTAGAAGCTCATCAAAATAACCAACTGATTTACATATATGATTACATGATAGTTATAAGAAACAGAATACTGTAAAATAACTTTTATTCACTTTTTACAATTAAGAAACGTTGAAGTCAGGTATAATCTTTTTTAAAAATCAACTACTATAGGTTAAGAAATGTATGTGATACCTCGAATGAAATTTTTCCAAGTTTTATTTTAATTTTCAGTTGCCTTCTTGCTTTATTGTGACACAACCGATTTGTCTGTCGGATTTGAAGAGTTTGCCTAGGTGGAACCTTAGTAATTTCATTGCGAAAAAAATCAAGATGTTATTTTAATACGTACTCTGCTTTCCAGCTTTGGAACAGCAATTAGAATTTCCAACAGACGATATTTCACTTTTAAAAACGCATATCAGCTTTTTGAGAGCACCCTGCTTAGAGACGCTTCTCATGGAAAACACTCTGATGTGATGTCTTTGGGACAAAACAGGAATTATAAGAACTTGCTACCAACGGGACCTGGGGATTGCGCCATGAAGGATAAGTCAGCATTCATTCATCTACTCTGACCATCTGTCCTTGTCTTTACTTCTCTTTATATCTGCCTGTCTCTGAGTCTGTACCTCATCAGCAAAGCAGCAGCTGTTGGACTGTCTTGCTGAAGATACTGAAGCCTCAAGCCTGAAGCTTCACAGAAAAGGAAATACTAATTTGTAAACATCATCACCCTTCAATCACTTTGTGCCTGAGTCATGGGGAAAACCCAAAGTGATTTGTAAACACACTACCATACAGAAGTGTTCCCTATTTCACACCTTTTGTTCCATCTATTGGGAGAGCAGGGTCCAGATGCTTATGTAATTCTCACCTTAACCCCACACATTTTGAAAATTACACAGGGCAAGTGTGGAAAGGAAAAATACTTGGGTAGGTATGATGCTTACCATATGTGCCACATTTCAGGTAATTCTCATCAAGCATTAAAATATTCCAAAAATTTCAACATTTGGAGCTAGAAATGCCTCTTCCATATTGGCTTCCTACCGGGAAAGCCATGTGCTTTCCATTTCATGTCTTCATTCATGTGGAAAATATAGTCCAAAGGAGTTTGGTAGAAAATTCATGACTCAGGCTGGGCACAGTGGCTCACACCTGTAATCCCAGCACTTTGGAGGCAAAAGTGGGTGGATCATGAGACCAAAAATTCGAGACCAGGCTGGCCAACATGGTGAAACCCCATCTCTACTAAAAGTACAAAACTTAGCCAGGCATGGTGGCTCACACCTGTAGTCCCAGCTACTCAGGAGGCTGAGGCAGGAGAGTTGCTTGAACCCAGGAAGCAGAGGTTGCAGTGAGCTGAGATCTGACACTGTTCTCCAGCCTGAGTGACAGTATGATAATCCACCTCAAAAAAGAAAGAAAAGAAAACTCATGACTGAGGCATACCATGTAGTCTCTTTTTATCAAATTAACGTGATCATTTAGACTCACATGGCACAAGCATATTGTTTTGCACATGATAGGTGCTTATTCAAACCTGATTTTATTATTTTATTTAATTTAGCTCACTGATAAATATTGTATGGCTAATGATTGATTAACTGATCATTGTCGTTCTACATCCCTCAAGAATATAGGCTCAGTGATAAACTAAAAATTCACGTTTTGTTTTTTACAATAGTTGTGAAATGACAAGCAAATAAGTTATTTTCTTATAAATAGTGAAGATCATCTTAAATGGCTTACATACAATGACACAGAAATATCTAATAAGAGAACATACATGTGACATAACTTCAAGATTTCCAAAACTCTTCTAGTTTATGTATATCCTCAGAAGCTTTATCGTGCACCAGAAATATCTGCCATTTTTCTCTTTTCAATTATTAAATATATTGCATTTTCAGAAGATCGTTGTATAAATGGAAATACATTAAACAGAATGCATAGCAGTTTATCATTTTAGGCTTCGTGATTTCATTTGGAAGATTAGATATTTTTAGCTTTCTTCCATAGGTTAGGAATATGAGAAACACATAACAGGATGAGTAATTTTTTATGAAAGCGTGTGTAGTTTTGGTAAAGTTCTGAACACATATTCTGTACATATTCTGAAATGGCATACATAAATGAGGTGGTAGAGAGTGCTCCCCTGGGCAGCCAGAGGGCAAGCTCATGAGGACATTGGGTTTCTATTAGAGTTATTAAAAAAAAAAAGAAACAGTTGCTAAAATAAGTTTTCTGTCATGTCATTGTTATGAGTTGAATTATATTCCTCTTCCAGTTCTTATACTGAAGTACTAACCCCTAGCACCTCAGAATGTGACTTTATTTGGAAATAGAACCTGTAAAGATGTAATTAAGGTAAAATGAGGCCATATGCATGAACTCTAATCTAACATGACTGGCATCCTTATAAAAAGAGGGGATCAGGACACAGATGTACAGTGGGAAAGCCATGTGAAGACACAGGAGGAAAACAGCCTTCTGCAAGCCAAGCAGAGAGGCTTCAGACGAAATGACCCTGTTGACAACTTGATCTTGGACTTCTAGCCTACAGAACTGTGAGAAAATAAATGACTGTGTTTAAGCCACACAGTCTTTGTTATGGTAGCCCTAGCAAACTAAAATCATCTTTTTTTTTTTAAACACGTTAGTGACAAAGAAAAGCCACTCTCTTAAGCCTACTGGCATCTTACAAAATTAATGACTTTAAGCATAATTTACGATAGTCCAATAGAGTCAAAGAAGTAACACAAAAGACATCACAGACTTGAAGTTGAGAAAAGGAACGGAATGACAAAATCGAAATAAGGGCTTCAAGAGACAAGATCAGAAAAATTGTGAATGGGATTGTTTAAATCGGAAGAAATGAGACAAGCGAAAAACGCGTATGTAGTCACAGTGATAATACTGTGCTATAATTACAAATGACATAAAGAATATCCAGTGAAATCAGATATGATGTCTTGATATTTCAAATAATGGTTGGCAGGACAAGGTAGACAAATTAACGTTCAAGACATGTCATTATAAGAAAAGATTTTTAAAATCTTATTTGGAGTTTTGCAGAAAGTGAATTCATTTGAAATCAGTGAGAAAAGAAATTCTAATGTATTTTTACAGCATGCAATTGTATTATGTATTTATCCCATATAAATCATCAAATTTGGCTTTCAAAAGTCCAGTTACAAAAAGAATTAATTTAAATATATATGTGAATATAGTCTGTAGCATATTCACACTGTATTCTCAATTCGTTGCTACTAAATGATTTCTTAAAACAGATTTTATTTTCTTAATTTTTCTGCTACTTACTTGCCCTATTTATGTTCCTTATAACTGAAAAAAAAAAAACCTGACAAATTGTGGCATTTCTAAATGATTTAATTTTTAATTCCATGAGCATGACAAGAGCACATGAAAATCAGTATGAAAGACATGGAAAAAATAAACAGGAAGGGAATAAATACAATGCTGTGGGTTAATTTAAATGAAATAGTATTTGAAAGATTTTTTAAAATATGGGGAAAGTAACTTTTCTTGTAAAATTATTTTCCTAAGTATTCCTGAGCAAAAAATATGTAAAAGTAGTCAGCCAATCCTAGGAGAGAAAAAATTAACATCATCTCTTTAGCCCAGAGATCGTTTCTCTATCATGGCAGTTTACATTCTCTAGTAAGTGTTTTTAAGTTTTCCTGCTTGGACTGAGATTATTTTTTTCTTTTGAACTTTCAATCTTCGGTACATTCTCTTGCTGAATATTATAGCACATTAGAATGGATATCTGGATATTTTCTATGTCACTAAAGGGTTAATTAGGGTGGAATGTTTTGTGGAATATGTCATTTGGGAAAGTTAAGAAGCCATTGCAATCCAAGATAATTTGAAGGAAAAAGAAAAGGAAGAACTAGTGCTGAATGTCTTAAATAAACATTATTCTCAGCCATCTACATGTCTGAGGAAGTTATTATAATGGAGCCATGAACTTAAACATAAAAAGTGATTGAGTGTGATGCTGATTTTGCCGAGAAAAAATGAGGATTATGCAAAAAATCTAACTATAATAACATGATTACAAACTTGACTGAACGTCTTGAGATTCCTGAGACAGTCTATCTCTCTTTTTAAGGGTACCATTGTTCAAAACCCTATCGTATACCTGGAAGTATGTTAGATGTCTCCCAAAGATGATCTTCTACTCTCAAAACACACTATAATACAGATATTATTTTCTCTGGGGCTAACTGGTAGATACAAGAAAGATTGTCATTAATGGGAACATTGCGTATCTTTTCTTTTTCTGGGAACCATTATTGATTTCTCACTAGATCCACTTTATAGAGTATGAGGGTTTCACTCTCTTTGAAAAATACTCAGAGTTTTAAAGGCTGACTTACTTTCCATAAATAAGAAAATATAATTTTACATCCCCCTATTTTGTTCACCATGTGGCTCTATAAAACATAAACAACTGCGGCTTGAGCCTGCAGATTTCACTGAGAGCCTAACCTCTTCGTAACAGTAAACACAGCTCAATAAGACCTAGCCCCGAAGTCATTCTTGGTGAGTATCTAAGTGATCCATCATGGGAATACTGAAGTTTCCCTTAAGATGATACTCTACCTAGTAAGAATTATGATTCTTATTCTCAAGCGTATTTTTAAATGGGCTATTGAAACTCTACATGCATTCACTTTTTACTTGAAGAAGGCATCTAAACAACACATTAGATTATATCCTTAGAAACTTTCCTTGAGCATTTTTATAATATATTTTGAAATTTCTCATCCAATTATTACCTTTACAATAACATTTCTGTCAAGCGGAATTTCTTGGATGCAAAACATAATTTTTTTCAAATTTATCTTATAAGTTGTTTGGATTAAGACACTGTTCAACCTTTTACTGAAATTTCATAATGAATTTAAAAAGATAATTTCTCAAAGTGCCTCAGAAAACTAGAGTGTGTCTGAAAGCTGAGAGTCAGGGTCCATGAAACCGAATTGATAAAGACTAAACTGATATTCGTGTAAGTAAAGATTATCAAATTTACCTGTAGCACCTATGAAACATTTTTTTATCTGCAATAAGCTTCACAGTTTCTTCCTAGGAAAATTTACGTTGTCATGGTTATTTTCACAGTTTAAATGTATTTCTCTGAATCATCATGAATATAATCTAGAATTAATCAAATGCATGTACTAAGAATGAGGGAAATAATAATAAGATGGCTTTATTTTGTTTCCATAATTGCAGGCCACTTGAAGTAACTAAACAAAGAAATGGGACCTCCAATGACAATTAGGCCATATGAAAGTCTCAAGATGACAAGTACCTCATTCTGCTTAAAGATACCAAAAATAAGGTCATATTACTTGGCATTTTGCCATTGGCATTGCTACATGACAAATATGTCTTACTTTTGGTCTACCCATTAATGCTGTTAAATATTTAAATGGAGAATAGGTATATATGTACATGTATATCAAATTGATAAATGTATACCCAAAATATTTTCATTAAGTGTGAAAAGATTTGATTTATTAGAATATTGTAATATAAGTTAGTAGAATTTTACCACATTTTGGCCTAATTACTTCTTTAAAAATAACCAAGTAGAACTCTCAAAATCTCTTTGCAAGTGATCAAATATAAAGTTGTTAATTTTAACAATTTATTTTCATACTAATATTTGTATATCATACAGAAAACTACAATTAAAAAATTCAATTTTTAGATTGAAAAAGAAAGGCACAAGTTAAATATTTCCCTTTTGATCAAAGTGCCATGAACTTGAAAGGATTTGCAAAGTGGAAACAGGTGTAGTCAACTGTTAGAGTATTTTTAAAATTGTTTGACACATTATAATAGTGTGATCCAAAACTGAAACTTGACATTACTCTAAGCATTGGAAGATCATAAATCACTTTAGACAGCACACCATGGTCTTAGTTCTTTCACACTGAAAGTCTTTTGTAATTGTGATAGTATTATGCATTAGGAAAATAAAAGTAATACAAAGTTTAAATAATAAAATTAAAATGTAACTTTTTCTCCATATGTGATATGTATTATACATAATTCCATATTGTTTGTAAAGCAATTAAAGATATGTTTCTGCATTAGCATATTTAGATATTTTATTAAAGGCTAGACATTTTTGAGTGTCAATTTAAAGTGGACTTCATGCACATTCATGTTTTATATTTGATTTAATTGATACATAATTAAAATTGCAAAGGAAGGAATACTTCAGACAAAGAATTTTATATCAAATTTATTTTTGTAAGTAAGAAAGGACAATTTCATACTAGTGCTAAGAATTTCACTTTTTGGAATATCATTTTCCAATGATTCTAATTTTTTTTACAAAAATAACCTTATAATAAGTTTACTTATCCCCGTTACCCTATAATGAGACTGCGGGCATAAAATAATCCAGGTCAGAAAAGTAGCAGACAGAATTCTCGTTCCTTCTCCAGCTCTCTACATTCATGTTGCCACTCCAAGTACAAACTTTCAAAAATTAACAATTTTGCTAAATGCTTAAGATTGCTTTATAATGCTTCATACTGGCTCAAAAACAACGTATACCAGCTTGCATTATAGGTAACAAGAATCAATTGGCCGGGCGTGGTGGCTCACGCCTGTAATCCCAGCATTTTGGGAGGCCGAGGAGGGTGGATCACGAGGTAAAGAGATCGAGACCATCCTGGCCAACATGGTGAAACCCCGTCTCTACTAAAAATACAAAAATTAGCCAGGCATGGTGGCGCGCACCTGTGGTCCCAGCTACTCGGGAGGCTGAGGCAGGAGAATCGCTTGAACCCGGGAGGCGGAGGTTGCAGTGAGCCAAGATCGCGCCACTGCACTCCAGCCTGGTGACAGAGCAAGACTCCGTCTCAAAAAAAAAAAAAAAAAAAAAAAAGAACAAATTAAATCATTTCTTTTCATCAAAAGTAGATATTTTAACATGAGCCAAAAATATTTAATCTTTAAAGAAATTTAGTTAAGCAATTTGCCTTAATTTAACCTGAACGATATATTTGATGACATTACTCATGACATATAGGTTATATCAAATTCTCAAAGAAATTTAGCAATCTTATTATTTAATTTTATTTTTGTTGATGTTTACTTGTTTGGGATTTTCCCCTCTCTGATTTTAAGACAGTTACTGCTGGAGGTTTGTCCAATTCCCTCATTTCTTTTTAATTCCCAGGTCCACTTCAGTCAGGTAAACATATTATACTACTAATAAAATTCAGTCTTACAGCTATTTTTAACATTGAGCTATTGTTTCCTCATGCTCAATGATACTAACAATACATGCTATAATTTAATGTTTTTCTACTTTCTAAAGAATCTCTTCCTGTTATGTAATTTTTCTAGATCTGAACACATTTCATGGATTGAAGGCATCCAGTCTCTAGCAGGAAAATATATAACACACAATCCTTTAAAAATGCATACAATAACAGCTGGGATTTATAACAACAAATGAAAGGAAAGATGAAGGAAATATACAAATCATAAGCTTCAAGAAACACATAAATCTTTATGAAGTCTTATCATAACTCAGGCAGAATGTTATCCTTTCAAAATCTGCCAGATCACACCAGACATTATATCCAGTTTGAAAACTCAGGTGCTTTGAAGTTGTTATCTTTGAAGTCCTCTTAGCATTGGAGTTTTGGTCGCTCCTCAGATCACAGCAATTTATGCATTAGTTCTACGTGGTCCTATTGTTTTCCTATGCCAGCTATTGTTTCTCTGTCCCTTTAATGAAAAAGCACATAATTTTGTTCTCCATGATAAATAATCTGAAAACTTTGAACACCTTCGCCCAAAAAAAATAAGAAATGTATAAGCAATAATAAATGACTTGGCTGATTTGCAAAGAAAAAAGAATGTTTTTCTTTCAAACTACTGTCTTCATTTCTTTCTTTCTTTCTTTTAAGTAACTTACAGTCTGTACTGTATCCTCCAAACCAACTCTGACTACTTGCTTTTTGTTGCTTTCAGGTAAGATTTTGGCCAGAATATGCAGACTTTCTGGTCTTCTCATATTAATTTGTTTATTCTTTCAAATGCAAATGTCTACTAAGTGCCACTATTCTAGATGATAGACACCTTAGTGAACAAAATCACAGATAATTAAGAAGCTTGTATTCTAGTCGGGGAAAGGCATTAAAAGTGAATGATTCTATGGAAAAAATGAAAATAATCAAGCACGGTAAAGAAGATCAGAAGGCCCACATTAGGAGTGAGAGGCAGCAAGAAGGGATAGAAGGGGCAGGCAGGACTTAATACTAATTACGATAAGGGCAAGCCTCCTTGACACGGTGAGATTTAAGCAAGGAGATAAGTTTAGCCAAATTGATATCTGGAAGATGAATATTCCAGAACAGACAGAGCAAAAACCTTAAAATAGGAACATATCTGGTAACGTTCACACATCAAAGAAGCCTATGTGCTAAAGCCACCTGAGCTTGTGCAAAATGGCGGGAAAAGCCAGGTGAGGGAGGGCCAAAAGGCAGACGATGAGGGAGGGCCAAAAGGCAGACGGTGAGAGGCCATGTCAGCCATTTTATGACATATTTTAGAAGGATAACTCAGTATCCAGGAAAGAGATCGTGGTGATTGAGAAAACAGAAATAACAGCAGTGGATATGTTTTAAAGATAGAGTCATCATCCTTTCCTGACAGAATGGATATAAAATAAGAGAAACAAAAAAGATAATTACCGCTCCAAAGGTTTCAGCTTAAACGACTACAAGAATGGAAGTAAAGCAGATTTTCAGGGAGCAGGAAGGAAATAAAGGAGCAGTATAAGGACAGAATATTTGAAATTTTACAAAGTTTTAAACATGCTGCATTGTGGATGTCTATTAGACAGTCAAATGAAGATGTTAAGTGGACAATTGAATATATGAGTTTGTGGTTTGAGAGCACAATCTGACCAAGGGCATTAAAAATTGGGAAGTCATCAGCATTTAAATAGTATTTAAAGTTATGAGACTGGAGGAGTTGACCCTGGATCTGTAACACACACACACACACACACACACACACACACACACACACACACACACACAATCTAAAATCTGAACTTTGGGCCATGCCAATGTTTTAATGGGTCGGGCAAAGAATTGGGAACCAGGAAAGGCAACTGAGAATGAGCAATCAGTACAGTAAGTTAGGAAGAAAGTCATCAAGTGCAGAGTTCTGGAAATAAAATTTTAAAATATATATAAGGAAGAGAGAGAGAACAACAATATAAATGCTGCTGATAGGTTCAATACTTCCAGTAAATATGGTTATGTATTTTTAGAAGTTAAATACGTGAAAATGGAACTATTTTGTTCCGAAAAGTGATGATCAAGCCACCAACCAGCAAAACTTTTAAAGGAAAGGGCTATCAGAAATCATAAAATTGTTTCTAGCATTACTCTACTGTATTCTGAAGCTCTGATTTTGATAAAAGATATCATCATTCCATATATGTGACAATATTCAAGTTGGATTTCATCCCATATATGTGACAATATTCAAATTGGATTTCAGAAGCCAAAATTTCAATGATACTGGTGGCTACTGAATCTGAATCTACAATTTTTAACATCCTCTAAATGCTTTTTGCTCTTGAATGGAAGAGGTTTTGGAGTAAAAACGATCCTTAGTTCATTCTTCATTCTCTGAAACCTTAGAAGCTGTTCCAACGTATGTTCAATAGCATATTTATGACTGTGACTGACTCCAGAAAACTGGTTGTATTTAATCCTCTCATTATTACCTTTGGGAATAGTACACAAATACATACTTGGAATTTTTTTTCTAATACTGAAACTAAAAGGATCATAACAAAACTTTGACACAATAAAGGATGTCTGCAAATGCCAATCATTTTCCAAAGGGGTCTTTGGGGGAAGTCAGTGATGAAAATACTTCCTAAGTGCTTTCTAAATATTAATACTGCCGCATTAAAAGAAAAAACTAAAGGCATTCTTAGACTATTTTGAAGCATGAATTTATGTTTGGCACACAACCTTCACTGACTCTCTCCCCATGGCCCATCCTAAACCTAAGGTGTCCAGACAAAATCTTGCCATATCAGCAAATATCACTTAACTAGATTTTATAACAGCACTTCTAGCTTTTACTTTAAAGCATTTATCAATTACTACTAATCACTTAAAAGACTCCTTTTAAAAAGCAAAAACATGAATTCCATCATAAAATTGTTATAACTTTTGGTAAAATAAAGATTCCTTTTTAAGAAAAATTATGGATATAATCAAAAAAGCGATAGTTACATTTGAATAGAAAGCATTAATATCATTTATTAAATATATGGTACATTCAGACACTGTCCAAAATCCTCGGTATACACATCTCAATCAATTGTCAAATTATCCTTTGCTTTGGACACAATTATTATGCCCACTTTAAAGAAAAGCAGTAATCTTGTGACTACACTATTAGTCACACCTAATAGTGTAAGTGAATACTGCCCCTTGAAAAACGACTGTAATATTTGTAGCTCCAGAACATTAGTGTCAATCCTGAACTTGACATTTCATGTTTATATCACTTTGAAAAATAATTCACTTAGCCACTTGAGCGACTTAACTTCTTCTTCTGCAAAAGTGATATTATCTTTCATTTTAAGTGTATTATTCTTGAAAAACATATAATGTAAAATTTAAAATTATAACGGCAAAACATAAAATTCAAACACTGCTGAAGTATATAAAGTAAAATTTTAAATTCTTTATTGTGGTAGACGTATTATTTAGAACTCTCCAGAGAAATGAAACCACTGAGGTGTGTATGTAGATTTATCTTAATGAACTGGCTCACCTGAGATTTGAACTCACTGTCGAGCCTAAAATCTGCAGGGCAGGCCAGTGGCATGGAGACCCAGGGAAGAGTTGACATTGCAGTCTTGAGTCCTAAGGCAGTCCAGAGGCAGAAATTCTTCCTCTTTGAAGGACTTTGGTCTTTACTCTTAAGGTCTCCAACTGATGGATGAAGGCAATCACTTATTATGGAGGGTAATCTGGATTACTCAAAGTCTACTGATTTAAATGTTTACCACCTTTTAAAGATACCTTCATAGCAACATCCAGACTTGCATTTGACCAAACTACTGGGCATCATAGCCTAAGTTAACACATAAAATTAACCATCAGTGTCTAACTCTTGTCAACTTGTTAATACATATCCTTAAACCATCCTTAATTGCACTTGATTATTAAAATCCTCCTTTGCTGAGGTCATAATTTATTGAGCATTCACATGGGACACAAATATTTTTATGTTCTTCTCCTATTCAGAGAGGTATATCCACATACCCTTTCCCCAGACCTCCTTGTCATCAATTTTCTGATTATGTTACTTCCAAGTTTCTAACCATCCATCTGAATCATTGAATCCATGTCCAATCACGTATTTGGCCATTTCTCTTCCCAAGCTAAATGAATAACCAGGCACACTGCTTAAATTTCTGCTCACTGGAATTCTTTTCTTCATTATTAACCTTCATGCATGTTCCAGAAAGGGACGTTAGTGCTGCATCTGTCTCCTTTCGGGTGGTGCTGAATATCATCCAGAACCGTGTGTAAACCATGCCCCTGTGTTCTCTTCCTGTGTCAACTGATCACAGGGAACTCCCCATGAGGCCATAGGTAGAGGCTGGGAAAGAGAGGTCAGTATAGCAAAAGTGGGGACCATGAGCATTTGGTCCATTTCTTTACATAACTTACCCTTTTGAGACCTGCTTGAGCCCAATCTCATGCATTACTTGCATTTGATGATGGAGTGCTGCTGTGCACATTCAACTTTATGGCTTGGTGGGCCCAGACTGCGAAGGACAGCTTAAACTGTGTAGTAACTTAAATTGTATAGTAACTTAAACTTGTCCCATGTTTAAGTAATCAGTCTCTACTAGGGCCCAGCAGCAAACCAAAGCTTTTCCTCAAAAAGAGAATAATTATCCACAGAGGATAGCAGGATTTTGTTCCAAAATCTGAAGCGTTTGCATTTTAATTCACTTACAGGGGCCTGATTAATGCTTCAAGCAAAATTTTTACCTGCCACTGACACTTCATGCACCAGTAACATGCTGGATAACATGGTCTAAGTGGCAGAACAGCTGGCATAGCACTCTGGACCTTTACAGAGACTTCTGTTCTGGGCCCCACTCAACAGCTTTCTGATAACTTGGTAAGTCGACTAGAGAAGCACACTCAGATGAGGAAAACATTGCCTCTAAAATCCAAAGAGGCCCACCAGGCATTGTGCCTCTTTCCTGGTTGTAGGAGGGGCCTGTTGCCACAACTTATTCTTCATCTTAGAAAGGATATCTTTACGTGTCTCATACTACTGGATTTCTAGAAATTTCACTGAGGCAGAATTCTCCTAAATTTTTGTTGGATTCATTTTTCATCCTCTGACATGCAAATGTCTTACTAGTAAGTTTCGAGGAGTTACTGCTCCTTACTTACTAGTTCTACTGTCATCACCGTAATGGACCAGTATGACGTCTTGTGGAGAGAAAAGCAATCAAGGACCCTGAAAACTAAATTAACAACCTAGGGATGGGAAATGGGTATACTCTGAGGTAGGACCTTGCCAACTGAAAGTAAACTACTTCTGGTGGTTTTCATTAATAGAGATGGAGAAAAAAATTATTGGCCAAATCAATAGCTACATATGAGGTATCAGAGGATGTGTTAATTTTCTCAAGCAATCTAACTATATCTGGTACGGTAGCTGTAACTAGAGTCACTGTCGTGTTAAGTTTAGAGCAATCCACGTCTGTTCTCCGAGATCTATTTTCTGTTTAGGCAAGTTTGTTGGGGATACAGTGATAGTCACCACTCCTGAATTTTTCAAGTCTCTGATGGTAGCAGTAATCTCTGTGATTTTACTATTTTCTTCGGAAGAGGAAGTTCTAGTGGCTTTCAGTTGGCCTTTCCCACCATAAAATATATCACCTTATAGGTCAAAAAAGTGATGTGTGGATTTTGCCAGTTGTTCAATTGTGCATTCTGAAACTAGGGAAATAGCTGCAGGATAGTCTCAGAGACTCACTGAACCTTACTGTGAAATAGACATGAGCCAAAACATAACCTTCATAAACCCCTACACTGACTAGTGGATCACCATGACATTTGGTGTCTCCTAGAAATTGTATCAGTTCAGAGCCAGTATCCAGTAATCTCTGAAAATCCTGATTATTCTCTTTTCCCTGATACACAGTCACCCCATATGATAAAAGGCAAACGTCCCTTTTGGGAAAGGCTGGAAGAATTATTGGCAGGGTAGCTGGGCAGCCTCAAAGTTATTCCACCTTCCTTCACTTGAAGAATTCGGGCTTTATAAACTGACTGAAGTCTGAGAATTGATTGAGGGGTCATGGCTGTCTATTTTTATGATTCAAGTTAAACTTTTGTTCATTTGACTGCAGTGCTTCTACAGACCAAGTACAAATTTAGTAGACTTCAAATTTATTTCACTTCTAGGAAAGTGATCAACCAGCCAATGTCATAGATCTCTGTGAGTCAGACTATTTTAATTGCTGCTTTGACTCTACTGTCCATTATAACCACATCCACCTTTTTTGTTTTGTTTTGTTTTGTTTGAGACAGAATCTCCGTCACCAGGCTGGAGTGCAGTGGTGCGATCCCGTCTCACTGCAACCTCTGCCTCCTGGATTCAAGCAGTTCTCCTGCCTCAGCTTCCCAAGTAGCTGGGACTACCAATTTAGTGGTAGCAGTTCACATAGTAATTTCTGACCTGCAAAGAAGAGTGATCATGGAGCTCTTCAGTGAGGCAGAAGTTCTCCTCACAAATTTATTTCTCATATTTGTGGCAATAAGTATGTCCTCTGGACTCTTCCTGTGGTGAGTGAGGAGGTCTTGCATGATAAATTCATTCTTCTATTTCTATTTCTCAAGCCTTTGGATTCCTTTTTCAACTGTATGTGAAGGCAGTTCTGGCATGTTAAATAATTAGTGTAGGTCACCTTTTGTTCATGTTTCAGCTAACCAACTAAACAATTAGAGGCTTTTCTGACCCCCCAAGACACAACATTAAATCAACAAACACTGCTTGGTTTGCTTAAATTTATAAATTTGACTTGTTTCAACTTTATGTATTTTCTACCAATATCCCACACTCTTAATATCATTACCACACATATTTTCCATATTTATGTCTGGATAAAATTTTAAATCATATAATTTTGTTTGGAGTGCAGCATACCTCCTCATGATCACAGTTTATATCTGTCTTAGTCCATTTCTGTTGTCGTAAGAAAATTGTTTAGATTAGGTACCTTGTAAACAGTTGAAAGTTGTTTCCACAGTTCTGGAGGCTGTGAAGTCCAGGATATGGTTACCAGCAGATTCAGTATCTGGTCAGGGCCTACTTGCAGCTTCATAGAACCGCGCCTTCTCACTGTATCCTCACATTGTAGGGTGGAAAGGCGGGTCTGAAGCCTATTAATAAGAGCACTAGTCTCATTCATCATGCCACCAACCTGATGACCTAACCACCTCCCAAAGGGCCCACCTTCTACCACCATCACATTGGTGATTAATTTTACTTATTTAATTTTGAGGGAATGCAACCATTCAGACCATAGAAATACTTCATCTTTTAGGGCCTTCTGTGACTTGAGTCTAGTTATAGATGAGAACCAAAGCAGGATTCTGGAACTGTGTCTGGAGGTAAATCAGCAGTATCTTATAAGGCAACTCCCTCATAGAAGGTCAATACAGTTTATTCAGACAAATTTGTGTTAATTCCCTCTGTTGCCGGGGAGCGAAATCGCTACCTCTACTGGTAAAGAAGACCTAGCAGAACTGAGAAGTTGAATGTCCTCATCTTCATCAGTATGACCACATTTCACTTTCTGGGATCTTATGCCTTCCCAATCAATGCCCTCACTTTACCAGTAGATACCTTATGAGGTTGGTAATTAAATTTATGTTACAATTCAGTCACTAGCAGATGAGAATCTCGGTCTGGTTTTCAGCACTTTCTCCTTTGGGACTACAGAAGATAAGGTTTTCTTTCGAGGCAGGCAGTATTGCCTTTCAGGTAATTCATGCAGTGCTTGAGCTGGAAATTCAACCCTGTGAGCTCATACTTTTGTATATCCACTTTTTCCAGCACAATTAGGAACAACCAACCAATTTCATTTTACTTGTTAGTTTGACAAAAATCTTCTAAGGTATCAAACATATAGTTACCCAAAAAGTTGCCTGTTGTTAATACTTGAACAGGACTATCTAATGATGATATTTTGCATATTTCTATTAACATATCACACCATGACTATCAGTGTTCTCTTTCCTGCTAGAAAGAGTGCCTTTAAACATAATTAAGTGAGAGAACTGATTCTAGAAACCCAAGAACCAATTCAAAAAACTCATTTTTAAGATTTAGTTTTTATCTCAATACCGAAATTTGTATTAGTCAGGGTTCTCCAGAGACAATCAATAAGTTGTATACAAAATCTGTGAGCAGACCAGCAGGATGGAGACCCAGGGAAGAGCCGATGTTGCAGCCTTGAGTCTCAAGGAGGTTCAGGGGTGAAATTTCTTCCTCTTTAGGGGAACACTTTCTCATAAGGTCTTCAATTGATTGGATAAGGCCAACCCATATAATGGAGGGTAATTTAAGTTCGTCAGATTTTACTGATTTAAGTGTCAATCACTTCTAATAAATACCTTCACAGCAACATATAGACTTGTGTTTGACAAAAAACTGGGCACCATAGCCTAGCCAAGTTGACACATAATGTTAATCATTGTACTATCCAATGTTTATTTTTCTTGTATTTTTTTCTTCTTACCAACAGAACCTATGCTTTGTAAAGAACAGACATAAGCCCAACTAAAACAATTATATATCTCAGCCTCTCTTCTATTTATGGCCAATGAGATTTCATTGGGAATTTCTGAGTACAAATTCCAGGAAAAATATTTAAAACTGTGCAGAATCTATTGGCACAGAATTTTGTCATTTTGTTTTGTGCTTCTTTATGCCAGAAGTGCAGAGGCTATGCATGTGGAGGGTGGGAGAAAGAAGGAGGAACTATCTTTTGAAATACAAAATGATAACATTGAGAATGAACATTATGGCAGAGCAGAAAAATAGAAGGAGTGTGGGCCTCTGAGGTCAGAGTGTACATGCTCTCAACTGTCAATTTCTGGTCTTATTCAGTGTGAGAAAATTAAATTTTGATTTGATTAGCCTCTTTAATAAAGTCTTTTAACACACAGACAGCCTACACTAGACGCTCAACTATTTCGTCAACAGCCTTCATAGTTTGTTTTTTAATATTAGTCAGACAAACTTTTTCTGTTCTCTTTGAGGAAATGCATAATTATCTTATAATCAGGGTTTTCTTATATCTAGAAATATAGCTTAGATGCAAATAATATTTTCTTTGGATGGTGGCTGTAAATATTAGTTAATAAAATGCAAAAGGTTTCTTTTGCAAGGGCAAATTTTCATTTTATTAACTAATATTTACAAAAAGTCAATAACAGTTTGAAATGTCTATAAAGGAAGAAGGAATTAACAACTTGTTCAAGGTCTTCTGCTATACGATTGAACCAGGACTGGAGTTCAGGTTCTCTGATACTCACTTCAGTGCTATCTCAATTTGTTACACGAATTTTCTAAGAGTTAAGGTTCTCAGAATTTTATATTTCTTAGGTAAATGATAACCCAATGGCTAGTTCACAAGAACAAGAGAGCAGGAGAATAACAGAGAGGGAAGCTATTAAGAGATTAAGTAAATTATTAATATAGAATTTATATGTATTTCTTAATTATACATAATTAATTATATAATTATTATTAATTATTTCCATAACTTAGGGAATTAATATGAGGTACAATTTTATTTACACTTAGAAAAGACTAACCCCATGCTAAATATTTCTTAAATAACTCTTTTCAAACAAAAATAAATCTTTGAAGTCATGGGGTGTTTGTATTGTGGGGGTGGGAAGGAAGATGAGGAGCTCCAGAACAAATGCCATGGATATTTGTTGCTAAAAGTATCCAAGAAATATTACTTTGTGTGACATATTAAACTTTGTGTGAAATATTAAGTGCCATAAGAAGATTGTTTCTTAGATTATTAGAAGTACATACAATTTTAAAATATTAGAAGTCATTTCATCAAATTGCCTTATTCCCAGGGATTCTGGATTCCACAATATTAGAAGTGTGTCCTAGGTTCTACCTCCCAGGCTCATATCTCATAATATGCATGAGACTATAACTCCCATAGAAAGCTGATAGCTCTCTTAAACATGAAAATCAGATAAGAAGGTCATACTTGACATAAAGAAGTCACCCTTAAGCAGAAGAGAATATAAATAACTCCCTGGAAGGAAAATGAAAAGCCATAACAAAATTTTCTCTCCACAAGAAGGTCCAGCTAAAAGCAAGTTAAATTAGCGGAAATGTTTCTCTTTTTGAATTGGGTGAATGTGCCACATTAAGTACCAATCCCTGTTCGGCCCTCTGAAGTTCCAAATAAGGAAGGGCCAGGGAAGAAAGAACTGGAATGAAGAACTATACATACAGCAACTAGAGTAAGCATTTTAAAGTAAAGGATTGCTTCATATGCTACTTGAAACCTTGTCACTGGCTTCTCATTTTATCCAGAGTAAAAGCCAAAATGTTTGCAATGCCTAATAGGGTCCCACAGGATTTACCCCCAATTTCCACTACGTCACTGACATAATTTCTTATTAGTTACTGCTGCAAAACAAACCACCTCAAAACTATTTTTAAACCATACTTTATTCGTTCTTATGAATCCAGTGGTCAGCTGTGCCGCATCTGCTGCTGGCTAGTAGGTCAATCAGGGCTGTCTGGTCTAGGAAGGCCTCAGCTAAATAACTCAGCTCTTGTCCCACAGCCTAGAGAGGGCTTGTTTCATGGCAGAGTCAGGGTTCCAAGAGAAAGTGACTTTTACTAGCCACCCTTTGAATCTTTGCTGTGATACCATTGTCCAAAGCAAGTCACATAGCACAACCCAGAGTCAGTATTTTGGTGATCAGTACTATAAAGGGTATGGAGAAAGAAAGTTTAAATTATTATAGCCTTTAATAAAATCAATCATTCACACTTTATACTTTTTACTACTTGTTTTTTTGCTCACCTAGCCCCGATTATACTAATGTACAACACACCCATCCCTGTCTTAGAATCTTAATTTAGCTGTTACAACTGCTGGAAATGTTCTTCCCTAGATATTGACTTTGTTGACTCTCATTTCCTTCCATTTTTTTTTCTAACTTTTCTTTCTTGATGAACCCTTGTCTACTCTATTCAAGAAGACGCACTGCAATGGTTCCTCCACTGGTTCTTTCATTTTCTCATAATGTACCTGAATTTCTAACTTAGAGTTATGGGGTTTTTGTTTCATATATAATATTTTTTGGTTTATTAGTATGTTGGTTTTGGGTTTTTTTTTTTTTTGTCTATCTCTCTCCTCAGTAAAATATAAGCAGTGAACTTTGCTTATTGTATTTAATGATGTATCCTAAGCCTATTAATAGACTGTCTGGAGTCTGATAGGCATCAATTTGTTAAGCATATTAACATAATCAGATTTCTGCTTCTGTAACTTAAATATAAGAAATACGAACTTTGTGTGTATATCACAAAGTGCACAACAATCAGAAGCTGAATGAAGAATAAACTATATAATAAATTACAATAGAAAAAATAAATAATAAAGACCTCTGCTTAGAAACTTCAAAATCTCTCAAAAAAAAATTGCCTTAGTATTGGAGAGAGTCACAGCAGGTGCAAACTTAGGAGGTGGAAGCCAAAAAAAAAAAATCATTTTATCCAACCTCCTTATTCTACTAAGGAAGATAATTCAGCCTAAAGAACTTAAGTGTATTGAAAAATGTTGAAAAGTCAGCTAATGTCAAAACTAGGATTAGAACAAAATCTTCCAATTACCACCACTATATTCTTTTCACTTTCTCAGATTGAAAAAATCACTGCTCAGACAGAATTTATAACATTTAAATAAGAGTGTGAAAGAAGAAATTTCCAAAGTTATTGAGTAATTAAAAACACAGGGCTTTGAAAATTAAATTTGGAGTTTCTAATTTCAACAATCTGAAATCCAATAGGCTGATATATTTGTTTCTCAAAAAGAGCATAAATGGCCATGGTTTAGCTGCTCTGTATCTAAAACTGTCATAGAGGAGAGAGGCGCCTTACTGAATCTAAATTTACAATCTTCCTGAGCTAAATTATTGGTCTTTGCCAACGCATGGGAATTTCATTTTCAGGATCAAAATGAGCATAGTAGAAACTATTCTGAGAAAGGAAAAGATTGTATCAACAATGATGTGAAGGAAGTAAAACTTATCACTATATGGAGATTTCTCTTTAGTCTATTTTTCTACTGAATAGTTTCAAAGAACTTTTTTTCTGTTTAAACAACCAGGGAAGTAATTTAGCTCAGAGAAAAGCATCTAATAATTGTGGTTATGTTTCTACAGACTGAAATTTACCAGTGGAGCATAATTCTCCCACAGAGTTTTATAGAATGAGAATCTGGGTCAGTGTTTTATATTACTGGCCTCTCCTAAAAACAAAGTAATGTGATACTCCCTCATTGCTGAAACTGAAGACCAGGAAGTTAATAATTTTGTGACAAAGTTTATAATTTTCTTTCCCAGGCATTTTACTCTTTGTCTTGTGACTTCTCTACCCACTTTAATGTTATGGCTAATTGAGATATATTTCTATCTGATGAAGGCTGGATGAATCTTCCCTGGTGAAAATTTTATACATTTATCGCTATTAATGTCCATTTATTCAATTCCCACTTCACTTGGAATGAATTCGTTATTAGATTTTCTATATGAATTGGTAACAAAAAGTTCATAAAACTAATCATTTAAAGGTTCAATGTTTATATAGTTTTTAAAAATAGAATCTAGACAATCAGTTTAATTCCATACTTTGCATCAATTAAGGAAATATTCTTATACCCAGCAATCACTGTAAGTCTATTCTTTTAAATAAAATTAAAATTGTAGCACTATCTGCAAATTCTCTCACATTGAAAGTTAATTACATTGTCATTAAAATTATTTGTTAAAACTTGAAATGATGCCTGTTATAGTAAGAAGACAAGTCTTTCAAACTCTGGTATCAGACTGTTTCCATTCTCAAGCAAAACATTGCCTCATTTACTCAAAGTAATTTGATTAACTCACTGAAATGGTGGTATTCTTTACCCCCATGATTGTCTGAGCATGTCAAATTGTCCCTTTTAAAGTAAATAGTTTAAGATAACTATTTTCTTAATTTTGAAACTAGCAAAATCCTCATTTTCACGGTCGTATGCATTCTTATTTGAAAAAGTCGACTTTTATTCCAAGTATTTCAAACCTTATTTAAATGTAAATAGTATCCTGAAATATGTTCCTTCAATGTACAAGTCTCAAATGGCAATATAAGCAGTTTAATACAAATTTTAAAAAGAAAGAGTCAGATATGTTATGTATTAACTGGAAATTTTGCTAAGTTCATGACCTTCCTGAAACTACTTTACTCCAAATATATTTTATACTGCATAAATAAAAGTTTTGTATTCTATAAAAAGGGAGGCAGATGTAATGACTCACCAAGTTGCCAAAAATATAAGCATGGTTGTATTCTCAGCCTTTTGACCACTTTTAGTTGACACCATGAGTCTCACTGGGTTATCAGTAACATTTCAGTAAGGGGTAAGATGCAAAAATAATTGCAAAAGATTTTGCAGTGACTACCCAGGAAGGAAAACTGTCTCTACCACTTTCAAATCGTGTGTGAATCATCTGTATAAAGAGTTAGAATTGTCTTAAAACTTTGAAAGACTGAAAGTCACCCTCACTGCCATATTTTCTTCCGGGCAATGAAGATATTTGTATTTAATTTAAAAATCTTCTAAACTCACATATCAGGTTTTCAAATTATCTAACTTCTTAGTTCTTAAAAAATGGTTTTTAAAACGTTCACTCTTTCCTGTAAGAATATAAACTGTTCTAAAAAGTAAATGTCATAATAAAAATGTCGGCATAACCAAATCAGCTTTCAGCTTTGCCTCTAACATTTTTTTTTAAAGCCTTAGCAACAGGAGAAATATTAGAATTTGTGACTATGAGTTTTCTCTACCTTTCTATATCTGTGGTCTGGAACTGAAAATGTTAAGAGGAACCACTGCAGACTAGAAGCATGGAACATATTTCCATTCCAAAAGGACAGTAACCATAAGTATATTTTTAAAAAATGGAAGTCTACAAACCTAGGTCATCTGGTCAACCTTGCCTTGAGGCATTTCACACAGAATGCAATTTATTCTTTAAATTGAATAACAGCCTCACAAGAGAATAACACTATAAAAATAGACAATACCCCTGCCCTATAGGACCTCAATATTTCTTGCTGCCAAATAAGGGAAAGTACTTAAAGAGAACAGAAACCTATAACCAGAGTGGGAAATAATTTTGAAAGTATGTATTTCTCTACAAATGAGTAACACGTATACAGGGAGAAAGAAAATCAACTCAACAGACTGTTTCAATAAGGAACATGCAAACTACAAGGTCAGCAGTAATCTTTAGGACAATAAGCCTACCAGTTTCATATGGAAGAAGAACCGGAGCTTACGATCTTTAAGACAAGCAGGATATGGACAAATGTTTGGGAATTTATACATTTATTTTCTTATTTTTTATTTTTAAACAGAAAGTTTTGTGGCTTGCAACACTGGAAGAAGCAATTAGCAAGTTATTCACACGCTCTAGGGGTTAGATTTTTTTTAATAATTAGCAAGTTAAAGAGTATTTTCCATTTCATTGATCTTGATGGTACTCTCAATAATGGCAACCTAAGACTCTACATGTCGAATTAGTGACTATAAAATGAACATTAAATAAAAAGAGTCAATATTTATTAAATGTACACCGGGGTTGAGAGGGTGCTATGCTAAACACTATATTTTTTTAGCTCATGTGAATCCTTATAAAGTAAGTTATTCTCTAACCTATTTTGTAGATGAAATAACAAAGAGCAGAGAATTTAAGTGATTTACCCAAGTTACACAACTAGTAATATTAGAGGTGATACCTCAACCCACTTAGGCTAACTCCCAGGTGCACCTGCTTTAACACACCACTGCAGCTGAGTGCGGTGGCTCACACTTGTAATCCCAGCACTTTGGGACGCCAAGGCAGGCGGAACACGAGGTCAGGAGTTCGAGACCAGCCTGGCCAACATGATGAAACCCTGTCTCCACTAAAAATGCAAAAATTAGCTGGTGTAGTGGCACTCGCCTGTAATCCCTGCTACTCAGGAGGATGAGGCAGGAGAATGACTTGAATCCAGAAGGCGGAGCTTGCAGTGAGCTGAGATCATCCCACTGCACTCCAGCCTAGACAACATAGCAAGACTTCATCTCAAAAGAAAGAAACAAAAAGAAAAAAAAAACACCACTGCACAGTTTATTAATCCTAAAAAGCTTGGTGAACTCAAAAAGAAGCCTAAAATAGATTTGAGCTATTTATAGTTAATTCTCTTTATGCTTTTCTTTTGTGATCGCTTATTATTGTTTCTACTCAAAATATATATATATATTTTGAGACAGAGTCTCACTCTGTTGCCCAGGCTAGAGTGCAGTGGCAAGATCCCGACTCACTGCAATCTCCACCTCCTGGACTCAACCAATTATCCTGCCTCAGCCTCTGGAATAGCTGGGATTACAGGTGCTCGCCACCATACCTGGCTAATTTTTGTATTTTTAGAAGAGACAGAGTTTCACCATGTTGGTCAGGCTGGTCTCAAACTCGTGACCTCGTGATCTGCCCACCTCAGCCTCCCTAAGTGCTGAGATTACAGGCGTGAGCCACTGTTCCCAGCTCTTCTGTTATATTTTAAGCTCAGAAAACAGCTCTGCCATGTAAAGATTGGACAAATGTTCATTTTAATAGAGGCCATAAAGACACTACTAAATAATCCGACATCTTCCTTTGTCCTGATCACTTTCTTGCCTGTACTTTGGGGAGTCCATCTGAATCCAGAATCATATCAATGACTGCTGCATTTATTTGGCCATGGGCCTAGGACCCTGACTTATTCTTGCCACCCCCGCATTCCCAGTCTCCTTATGGAATGGACACCAATTAGGGAAAATGACTTAGAAATATAAGAGGCACTTGGTTGACTAGATTGCTTACTGCCCTATTATACCAGCCTAATTCTATGACCTTTCAACATGGAAGTAGAACAAGAATATTGTACCTTATAAAACACTATGCCTGACCTAATCGGGTGCCCTATACGTGCCTAAGTTTGGAAGATTGGCAGCTACGGAAGCCCAGTTTGTCTCTCCCTATTAACATGTGTTAGTGAGAAATCACATGAGCTAACACAAATCATAAAAGTTACGATCATCTTTCTCACATTTTGTGATACTTTTTCCAACCTTGACAAATATAACAAACGTATTATGAAACAACCAAGAAAAGATCGTTTGTATTAATGTATGAGTGTGTGTACCATGTTTGTGTCTCTTGAGTGTGGTGGGGGAGCTGTGTGAAGTGAGGAAAAGATATTATAATAAAGCTATTTAGAGGAATGTGTATTTAACAAAGAAGGAAATGAAAAGTAATACTAAATCTAACACTCAAGTAGACAAAGCTTAGACCATCTTCACAGGAAATAAATGAATAGTGCTAATAGCTGGATCCAATTTACAAGGCACTAAACGGATATTATAGAAAGAAAGGAGATAATTAATCTTCAGCTAGAACAATGAAAGATCAGCTGTGGTATTATCACGGTGCCACCTTCCAAGACTCTGGAGGTGCCTTGCTTTCCAATATATTAATCAAAGACTCTCCAGAATTAGGACGTTTAATTATTTGCAAGGATTCTTTGTATTTTTTATCTCTGCATGAAGTCACTGATTACTGTATATAAAGTTTTCCTTTCTTATCTACTGCATTGAGACTACAGTGGCAATATTTATAGTCTCTGCGTACAGGAATGAAGATATTTGGTCTCAAAGTTGCTTACAAAGCTGCCAGTTTCATGATTATTTGATAAATATGTGGTTTCAAATTTATTAAACAAAGCTGTGGTTTTTTGGTGATTCTCAGATTATCTCATCTATATTTTTAAAATCTTGCAATTTATAGCAAATAGCTTTATTCTTGTTTCAGTTGATTCAAATAAAGTCACAATAGTCATATGCAGAAAAAAAGTCCAAAGATAATTTCATTTTGCAGGATATTATTTTAAATATGTATAATATTGGGTATAGAGGATAGTTTTGTATGATCTATACAATTTCTACAATATTTACAAGTTCATAAAAAAGAATGGGAGAATGGAAGGTCACAACATCAATTCAAGGGCATTCTTTACCTTGCAATATCTAATAAGTTTATTCTTAGATGCTTGGTTAAAAAAAAAAATCTCTACCATCATCAAATTGACATCATCATCAATGTGAAATTTGTTGGCCATTTTCCAGGGAACAAATTTTAAAACATGAGTGTCATTGTTGATTTTTTTCCTGCTCTTGTTATACAGACACTTTCTCATTCAGTTTCAAAAGACTATTTCTAAAGTCTCTAATATATTCCACTCCTTTCTGTTACCTTGACCCTGCCCTCTAGTATATTTCACAAGTATTTATTTTTCTTTTAACTGTCTCTCTAACTTTAATATTATCTTCTCTGACATATTTATTTTACAATAGTCAAGAAGTTCTATCCTATGCAGATTGATTATGCCATACTTTTATACATGAATCTTTCAAGTTTTCCCTTTAGCCTAGAAATAAGGCCAAAACTTCTTACCATAAGTTATGATGCTTTGCATGGGGCTTGTCTTGAGCTGACCGAACTCACCTACCCATTTGTACCTCCTATGACATTCTCTCATCTGTACTTTATTTCAGTGAAGCTACCAAGTGTTTCCAGAGGTCCCTGTAGATGTTTGCCTTTACTCACACTTCTTTATTCATGTAATTTTGTACCCCTCTCAACTGTATTATCCTTGGAAAACTTACACTCTACTTTCAAGACCAAAGTAAAAACAGATGTTCTCTACCTGATTCTTACTACTGTCTCCAGAGTTAGTCCCTTATCTGAAATACTTCCATGACTGTATTCTTGTCAAAGGGCCTTATAATTACTTTATGTACCTGCTCTCTAGCTTTTGTATGCCCCCAAACAAAGGCAGTGTTTAACACATTGCAGGTGCTCAGTTGCATTATATATAATAATGCCTTATTAGTAGACTAGCATGCCCCAACCACTTGTAACCTCAGTTACCAGAGACCCATCACTCTATGTTCATATGTTCATGTCTAGCAAACCCACTGTTTTCACATTCTTCTCCATAACAGTTCTACTACAATCCATATTTTTAATAAAATCAAATGGAGTAATTTTGTGTTAAGAATATAAAGAGAAAAGATTATTAATTTTAAGAAGTGGTTGTTAGAAGATGATTCTCTATGAGTCTTTAGCATGTCTGCATATTTTGAAAACAGAGGTGTTTACTGCCCTTTTGTTCCAAACTACTTTTTCAAGTATGTTTACATAGAGACAGCCTTGGGAGATAGTGAATCTTTTGAGAGAAAAAGGTGGATTTGTTCATTGTCCAGCATAAAAAAAAAATGCCTTCTTCCAGATCAAAAGTTGGTCAGATTTGCTTGCAGCCCATCATAAAAAATACAAGTTCTCTAAGCTCAGTGTTCTCCACATGTGACATAAATCACCTCTGTGAGATTTTGTTGGGGGGTAGGAGAGGGGAAAGGTGCACCATTGTGAATATGAGGGTCATATTCCTGCTACGTGTCCCCTACTGTCCTAACCATTCATGAATGTCTAGAGGCTAAGTGACTCTTGAGAAGTAGGATTGAATTGAGCTACCCCAGTGGTGATGTGGTTGTCTGTCACTGTCCTTAGGCAGGGGAGGTAAGAATGTTATCACGGCACTGGTCCAGCAAGCATCACAGCGCTAGATGAAAGGCAGTATGGTTGTGGCTGTGAGTCAGCAGCTCCCAGAACTGAAATAGACACTGTGAACAATGACGATCTCGCCACCTGATACAGTTATTGAGTAGGCCAAAACACTGAAGTATTTTTTAGTTACGCCCTGGGCTCACCTGGAATCAGTTTCAGCCCATTTACAACCAAAGGTAAATGTGCCATGCCTACTGATGTGGGTTCATTTTATCCTTCCGTATGCTCCATCTGTCTCCCCACCTTTACCTTAAATTCAGTTGCTTTGCGGAGACCGATAATTAGGATGAGGTTTTCCCGTCCTCGAGAAGTACCCAAAACCATATGCACTTGCGTAAGTACACTGGAAAACTTCACGGACAGGAGAGACTCAAAGTTTATGGCTCTGTTGGATGTAAGCACCCACGTCACTGCCCTACAGAGTCCTACAGAGACAGGAGATGACAAAATTCAACTCCTGCTATTTGGACAGGGTTCACAGTGAGGAAAGAAAATTAATCTAGCTTTGAAGATGGAGCCTTTGGGGCCAATTCAATGGACTGTTGTTGACTCTCTGCATCTGAATGTGTGATAGGATTGATGTATTCTGTTTGTACTTCTCCATCCTGTAAGTGCCATAGAAGCTTCTTCCAATCAAGAAAGAGTCACAGTAAAGAATTGTTAGGGGGACAACATCTCTTGCAATTTTCTACCAGTGTGGTTGGGTCAGAAATTAGCATGCGTGTCTCTAAAGTAATGTCCAAAGCTTTTACTATATAGAAGATGTCCTGATGGTTGGTAAGTTAGAAGCCCCATCCCAATAACCCTTATTGCGGTGTTATCACTGCTTCAGCAGAAGTGGCTGCTAAATCCTAACAAAACTATGTAGGAGCCTTCACACCCAATACTTTATTGAGATCATTTAGGTAGACTCACGATGCTCAGTGCCTCCAGAAATCAAACTATCTTTTTGGATTCCCCATGACCAAAAGGAGACAGCATTTCCTCACTTGAGCATTCTACTTAATTCTTTATATCAGCTAATCTACAAGTCAGCATCCTCTGGGTGGGGCTTAACCAACAAGTTGTACTGGAACCTGTCCATCCAGCTATGGAACCCTCTCCATCCAGCTACGGAACGCTCTCCACTTTTGCAGCCTCATGACGCTAATGTCCTCTTTGAGTATGAACCTCTGTGACCGATTATTTGGTGTATTAGAGAGTGTAGCAGAGGAAAGCAGCCTCCACAGCAGAGCACCTCATGATTCTGGGCTCATTATCCCTTTGGTACAGCTACTAGGAATATTTTTTGCAAAATGTAGCTATCAGCTTGCCATTGAGAACTTTCCAAAAATCAGTGCCCTAACTCACAGAAGCTTTATGATTCTTTGGCCTGGTATTTCCATTCTGAAGTGGGTCAACTCGTACTCAATAGATAGAGAGGTCAGAAGTGGCCAAAAAGCCTTTTCTATCAAGTGGAAATGGCAAAGTCAAGAAAGCTGTAGCTGGGCTGTAGTGATAGCTCAGCCTTACATTAAAAAGTGGCAACTCCCTCCACATCCTGCAGAAAAGCCACTGACTCATCAGACTCTTTACTCACAGAGAAATCTGTAGAAGCCTAGTCCTGATTCAGTGATGGGTCTGGTTCACTCAACTAAACTAAGTCCAGTGATATCCACAGGGCTGTAGAAGCTCTTCAGCCTCAGTATCAGCTGTACATAATCAAAACCGGACATGGTTACTCAGCTCGGTGGGGAGAATTGAAGGTCATTCTTATAGCCCTGACCAGTAAATTCCTTGAGAAATCTTGTCACTTAACTTATAATTGTATTTCTACCGACTACGGTTTCTTGCAGCCTACTTGTTCTGCCACTGGGAAAACTACAGGCTGGCAGATTAATGACATCATTCTTGAGGACTACAAAAAAGTCTGTAGAAACAAGCAGCAGCTACTTATCAAATTGCCTGAGTTGCTCAGATAGATGCCTGTGATAAAGGCCCATTATCTGACAAGACACACTGAAATCAGATTGCTGATCAAGATGCGTTATCCAGATTGCCATAGTTTCTGCCTGCATCCATGATTGTTCACCATCGTAGATGTGCATCCACCATTATAGATTTGACAGAAGGTAAACATTCTATATTTCTCATGCAAAAGTTACCAATTCATTTGTGACTCTTGCTAAAAAATTGATTGTCTTACAGTGAGACATACTGCACAGGACATTCTTCCCACCCACTTATGCAGATTCGACTTTTATATCAGAGCTATCAGTGTTACCTCACCACTGTTAACAGATTTTTATGTTACAGACTTGCTCTTCCAGTCTACTCTGGCTAAAATATTCTGGTTTTTGAAGCTAGTGAGTGATTATGAAGTTAAATCTGTGGACTTCCTTTACTTGTGCCACCAACCCTTAGGTGCAATAATTCACCAGAATGATTTGTATCTAACCAGAATTTCACATTCTAATGTGAAAAATGTTACATTCACAGTAAAATTTATTACAGGAAAATGATACACATTCAAATCAGCCAAGAGAAGAAGTACATAGCATTAGAGTCCAAGAAAATTCCCAATGTGGAGCTCCAGTTATCTTTTCCCTATGGATGTATGGACAGTGTATCTCCTTCAGAATAAATGTTACAATGTGCATGGTATATTGTTCACCAGGGAAGCTCATCCAAGCTTTAGTGTTCAGAGTTTTTATTGAGGCTTGATCTCATAAACCTGGTTGGCCACCCACATGGCTGACCTCAGTCTTCAGCCCCTGAGGAGGTTGACAAATACCACATGACTCAAAGCCCCCCCCCAATCATACTGTGGCTCAAAGCCCCCAGGTAAACAAAGACACTTTTATTAGGCAGGACATTCCACGGACTTGAAGATTACCTCTAAGGGACCAAGAGCAAAGACCAGACCTCTCTTTCCAGATCATCTGCAGTCAATGGTGCACCTTTTATTGGAAAAAACATTCAAGAATTGGTGAGGAGTCAAGATATTTAGTGGACCTTCCACACTCCCTGACATGCCTAAGCATCTGATATTACTTAGTTTTGGAATAACTTCCTTTAAAATCAACTCAAAAATTATCTGTTTTTAGCTTCTTCACCGTCTTTTGATCCACACACCTTAGTCAGGTAGTTTGGTCACTGAATGAGGTCATCCCAGACCAGAATAATGCCCTCTCAGTGACTTCCTGGGGGATAATCGTGACAAAAGAGTAAAGAGTAGCTGGACCTAGTTTGAAAATTTGACATTCTCTCCTGACCAATCCTAGCCATGACGCTACTTTGTTTTTCTAAAGGGGAACCCCAGGTTGGCTTGGTTATCTGTCTCCCTGATATCGAGAGAGAGACTTTGCTGCCCATCCAAAAGAAGATTCAAACATAATTCAGGTCCAGCTACCTGGACCTCTTGTTGGCTTGACATGGTCTTAGAGCATTAGGATAATGACTATCTGGTACTACACTGCTTACCGAGTTCCTACAGTAGTCCATACAGGACAAAGTGGGGTACATATGGGTGTCTGAGAGTTTTATAAAAATGCCTTGCCCCTTTTGCACATGATCCTTTTGGACAAAAAGGAAGAGTTTGAGTAGGGGATGATTGGAAAAATGATGAGGTTATGGCTACTGGAATGTGCACACTGATTTTATGGGGGTGAAGGGAGAGCAACAAGTTTGGCATCTGAGGATGGAACACCTTAGCTTTCAGGGAGAATGGGGAGGAGGAAAAATGACAATCATTTTTTTCCTTCTGTAGAATCTTCCACATAAAGAAAATATCCCAGTGTAGATCTTCAAAACTTAACTTTAGACATCAGTTATCCCTCTCCCAATGAGGGACAACTTGACCATGATTTGGCTTCCACTTCCCTTAATTTTCTCAAAATGTCTATCAGAACTGGAATTGGTTGGCTCTAACTCCCAAAATACCAGTGTTTTCCCACCCATTCAGTGGGGCAGAGAAATGCCATGAAGCATGGAGTGTGGAAAAACTGGCGGTTCCTCTAAAGTAAGGCAGACACTCAGTTATTCAAACTGAACTTGGAACCCTAAAGCCTACAGTCTAGCCAAGAGACTATATTTGAAACACTTTAAACCTATGCCCCAAGACTCATGTAGATTCTACATAAGGAGCACCATCAGTTGTAATCAACACTGTCTTTCCAGGGGCACTATCAGCATTCTATTTCATGTGGAAGGCAGGTATTAACATGCTTCCCTCCCAAAAGCATGGACATTTTTACTTTAATGGTGGTCATAGGAGACCACCTAACCCAGGAGGGCATGCAAGTCAGCCTGGACTCACTGCCTAGAGTTGATATCAATGAGAGGAGTGTCCTAGACTTTATCCTTGCAGGATAAGGTGGCAGCTGGGCAATCTCTAGTGTAGCTTTCTGCATGTCACTTAATTCTTCAAGCCAAGTGAAAAGGTCAATGCAGTAAATTAAAAAGAAACCATTTGACTTTCTAAGGGATACCGTAATGGCTTGTGAAGGAATGGTTGAGGTAAATAGGACATGTTGGTCCTTCTGATTGGAGTCTTGTTGGGAATAACCTCAAGTGAATGCTGTATAAGACAAACTAAACAAATCTAGTCCTAGTGTCTATCAGTCAGATTAACTAGAGTGTTGTACTCTTGGAAATATCTGCCATAGCAAAGACAACCCGGAAACAAGAGACACAACTATTTGGAGATAATTCTCCATAGATATCTCTCATGGCTACACATTTTGTGAGCAAGCACACTAATTTTGTTCTGGACTGTTTTCAAGGATGTCTGTAAAGCAAACAGCCTTGATAGATAAAGATAGTGTGTCTCCCTCTGAGATAGTATTAACACTCTAGTATAATATCTCCCTACAGGGCAAAGATTGCATATGTCTTCTTATAGCTTGTTATAAAATATCTGGGGTTCCTAAGCTTGGGGTTCCTCATCTACATTCTGTGCATGTGATAAACCTAAACCTGAGCCCTTATGCATCTCAGCACTATGAGAACTCAGGGGGAAGGGGCACTGGCGTGTATATCATACTGCTTGCTGTGCTGTGAGGAAAACATCCAGAATTCACATAATAGCAGGTTAACTCATTACCTTACAAGTAGAGTCAAATCCCAGACCCTTATACAATTATTAATAGCAATCAGCATATTGAAAGCAAATTTGTATTAGCTAGCATGTGGAGTAGGGAGAAATCCAGAATAAGGGGGGAGAAAAACACATATGATTTCCAAAGTTTTTATTGTTCATTCACACACTTTTTACACCAATGGACAAACGTCCCCTCTCCATTAAGCAAAGGCAATATAAAATAATATAGTTCTCACTATCGAGGCTTCAACTGACAAAAAATTCATGCACCTTTTTCTTAATTTGCAATTAGTTAAGACAGGCATGCTTTTAGTTCAGAGTTGTTATTTGGGAAATTTCCATTTTTCAATCAAATATTAATATACTAAATAACAGAATATTATTTATTTAGGAAAGTACTTTGTAGAAATTAAGAGTGGGATTATAACTCTTAGTCTATTGCTTTGCCAAATGAGCTATACAAAATGTGTGTCTATAATGAATCATTCATACCATTTCAGAAATACTAGAAAAAGAAATGCTACATGCAGGATACAGTCCCATGGCAGTTCTGCTGAACCTCATGAGTGCTGTATGTTTCTGCATTATACACAAATATGTGATCATTTAAATTGTTCTATGCGTGTACCTATTTTGAAAGTATAAATGTGCCAGTAAGAATGTGAGTAATTAAGGGCTGTTATGCTTGAGGATAATCCATATCCATAAAATTATAAAACTTTTGTAATCTGGATCTTTTCCAGAATTGCTGCCTGTTTAAAATGTACATCATCTTTTGGGAATGGATAGCAGGAATATGTGTTCTGGGACATTTGAGTATAAAGGCCCAAAGGGGACACTGGCCTTGGGAACAGCTGTTTTGGGGCCTGACTTCATGTAAATATTAAATCTAATTTTTCCCAATTACAGACAGCACATATGGATGTAATACTAGTAGGGGCATCTCATTTAAAAATATCAATATAGCTAATATATGTGGGTTCACTTAAAGTTTACAGTCACAGCAACATGAGGATAAGAATTCAAATTTTCAGTGTCTGCTGCTGGCAAACATCCAAGTGAGATAATTCAGTTGGTTGCTGTTTTTATATCAAACAAATCTTACAACTTATTCTTATTGCTATATAATAGTCAAAAATGTTTTGCAAATATAATTTAAAGAATATTTCAGATCATAGAAATAATCTGTCCCCATATGCATTCTTATGAAAATATTTGTGTTAATGATTTTTATGAAACTTCAACATTAGAAAATTATTTCACTTCTTATGTCTGCTAAATTTATATATATTCAAAAATGATATTTAAAATGCTAATTGTTAAACACTGTATTAGTTTGAAATTTCTGAAGTGTCATTTTGCTATTACATTCTAATCAAACATCAGCTTTTTTAATATGACTCATGAATTTTAAGGTATAAAGTCTATGTCACCAAATGTTATTGTATATGTTTGCATTAGACTTTGTAAGGCAAAACTTTATTTGATTAATGAATATCTGTTTATGAAGCCAACAGTTCAATGAGTCCATCATTCTTAACATGATGGTAGATAAGTCTATCAGATTGTTAAACTTCCTAAAAGAAAAAAAGGAAAAGGAAGAAGAGAGAGAGGGGAAAAAGAGAGAGGGAGAGAGAGGAAAGAAAGAAGAAAGCAAGAAAGAGAAAAAAGGAAGAAAACAAGGAGAAGGGTAGAAGGAAGGGGGAAAAGAAAAAAGGGAAGGAAGGAGGGAGGGAAAGATGGAGGGAAGGAAGGAAGGAGGGAGGGAAGGAAAGAAAGAAGGAGAAAGAAGAAGAGAAAAAGAAGAAAGAAAGAAGAAAGAAAGGAAGGAAAGAAAGAAAGAGAAAGAAGAAAAGAGAGAGAGGGAGAGAGGGGAGGAGAAAAGGAAGGAAGAGAGAAAAGAAAGGGGAATTAAAGAAATACAAAAATGTTATGAACATTCATCCACCAAATAGGGGATTTTATTTAATAGTTACAGTTCACTAAATGGTAAGCAGAATAGGATTATAAAAATAATACACTTTCCATTAGAAAGTCATTTATCTAAGCAGAAATATTTGACTTTATATTTAATTATCCATGTTTACACTTCCGAATGGCATGGAAGTTCAAGTGTATGGATAATAAACGAAAAAAAGAATATACTAAATGAGGACATGGAGAGGATTTGAATGTGTTCCAGAGAACTCTTCTCCATGAAACCCCCGTGTTTGATTAAAATTTCCTGCTAACTTTTAAAACTTAGAGTATGTATGATCTTGACTTTGCCATTCAGACATGGAATAAAGAAAATTATCTGCCCACTCCTTGAAAGACAACATATTTTCTTCTCATCTTTTATATCAGAGGAATTCTGTACCTCTTTTATGGTTCTTATCGTTTCCTGCCTCATTACAGTTATTTGCAAACTCTCCCCTTTAACTGTACATTTTCTTGGGGATCTGATGTTTCTTTTTATCATCACGTTGCCTAGCAAACATCCTTATGCAGAATAGTATCCATCAAATGCTTGTGTTATAAAGGCATTGTTTAAAAAGAGTGACTTTTTATACATTTGTTCCTCTGTAAGTGGGGTCCAAACTGCCAGTGCTAAGAGTATAGTCCGAACTTATTTTTCCCACGAGTCTAGGCATAATTCTGGGTGTCAGCGTCAGTCGCTGTGTGTTGACTAGAAGCATCAGGGTGGTAGTATAATCCTCGTAGCTAGACTGGCGTAAGGCTGAATCCTGCTTTCTCCCCTTCTGTGTAGCCTTTTGCAAGGGGTCCTTTAGTAAAATGTCCCCATGTCTCAGTAGGCTGACTACATGATTGCTGAGATTTAAATGAGTTAATCCACATAGGGCACTTAGAACATGGCCTAAAACATGAACAGCACTGATCAGTGGTAGCCATCATCGTTATCGTCATCATCATCATTATTTTATAATTTCTGTACCAAACACTGAACTGTGTATCCAAACCTGAGAAGTATCTATAAGCTTTCTCTCCACTTACAAAAAGAGATAAACTTTCCCCAAATGTACAAGAGAATCAGTTTCTTGTGCCATAAAAGGATGCAGAAAAGAGGGAGTTTTGATTTCCGTTTTATCAAGCTAGACAAACTTTTTTGTCTAAACTTAGTAAAATTGACCAGTTAAATATGACCTAAATTGCCCTGGAAAACCTTCCATGCACTACATTCTTCTGCCTAGTACAGGAGATACTTACTGATTAGTAATCAGTATCTCCATTTAATGAGAAAAGATTTCTCACAACTTTCTATAACATGTTTCACTCTACGAAGTCAATCAGAGCTGGTTTCAGGTCAGAAAATAGTTTTCATCATCGTTTTCCCAGCTCAAATTCAAGCATATGCCTTCCTACCAGAGGCAAGCTTGACAAAACAGTGATGCACTGCATTTGATTAATTAAATTCCCTTGATAAATGCATTCCTGGCAGAGGCGATATGATGGATATTTATACGGGGATATTTATTCTTAATTTTGTGTTTTGAGCCGTAATGGACACACACACACACACACACACACACACAAATCCATTATCTCATGGCCAAGAGAGGCATATTACACCCTCTAAGCTGACTAGATTATTATTCTTAACCATGTGCTGCCACAGTAAACAGAAAAAAGTTTAGGCTTGCAGAAGTGAAAGGCTGATCTATGCTGTATTTAAGAAATAAATACATTATTTAATATATTCTACCTTAATAGAATTCTAATATACCTTATCCAGGCTTATATGGAATTTGTAAGGACAGTATATTTAAGAGAAATTAACTCAAGATATGTAAATTGATTGAGTGCTGAACTCTACTGCAGTTATTAGAACTAATTTCCCCCCTCTGAATCTTACACTGACATTTATACTATTTTAATAAGAATCCATTATGAGTCTCATTTTAGAGGAAGGGATTCTACTAAGTGAAAGTAACCACATATGTATCCAAGCAAATGCCAAGTAGAACAAGAAACAGATTTTAAATGGAAGTTAAAATTCATAACAGTAAAGAATGATGGTAATACCTCATATTTGTATAATTCTTTTCTTTAACAAAACCTTTTCAAATACCCTGTCTTATTTCGTTTTCATAAAATCCTTTGTCAAAGAAAGATCTTTATCTGGAGTTTAGGCCTGACATCCTACGGATTTCTGTTGCTGTTTGACAATAGTATCTTGGAAGTTGGGATTTTTATCAAGGCAACTTTTAAGAATAAATCATGGGAATTGAATTAGACATTTTTAGGTGTTCTAGAAAAGTCAGTCGGCGTTGGCACTAAAGAACATTACATTCCTACAATTCTTATCCTTGTAGAAAACATGACTAATTTGCATGAGAGGCCAGGTGGTCAATTTGCATAGACATGACCAAAGAAAATGTGTGCTACTCTCTGGAAGGTTGGGGAACACAGGAGGGAAAGGAGTAATCCAGAATGTGCTTTTTATTTTTAATCTTTTATTTACTAGCTCAGGCAAAGTCTAAATGGATCAATAAGGGCCACAAATCTCTTTGTTCATTTTTTTCTAACACCTGACATCTTTCCAATGAAAAAGATAGTATTTATGGTTTAGATATATTTAGCAAGGTAAACAATAATAGAAGAAAATAATAGAAAACTACAATAGAAAAATAGTTGAATTTAGAAGTATAACTGTTTTTAATGAATCAGAATTTTTTTCTTGATGTATTATACTAGCTTTATTTTTCCTTTTAAAACATACTGTAATATCAGAATTATACCAGCTGCAAAAACAATACTGTTTGCATAAAAAGTTGATGGCAATGAGTAGAAAAATACTTCAAGTTTCTTAGACTAAAGCTGGTACAGTTGTTCCACCATCATAAAATGAACTCTAGGAAATGATAATACAAAAATGTAATATAAACTGCAATCAAAATGGAAAAATATAAACTGTAATTTGCTATTCACAAAGCACACATTCTTGTAAGATATAAAAAAACAAAAATCTGAATGATAAAAAAATAAGAAATGAGGCAGAACTTTGGAAAGAATTTGAAATAAAACAATTATTCAGAAACAAAGACTAAAAGAATGCAAGAGAAATGAAAGTAGTAGGTAATGCTTTATTATAAATAGAAGGTCAAAAGAAATGAAGGGAGAAAAATAGGATTAAAGGAAAGTGATGATTATTGAAGATAAAGAAGATGTAACAAGCAAATAATAGAAATTCCTGAAGAAAACAAAGCAAGGACATAGGACAAATACTAAAGTCTGAGTTCTAAGAAAACTTTCTGGAAACTTTAAAAATAAATTTGAAATTACATACCTCGTACTGAACATGCCTCATAGGTGAGACACCAAGATTATTCTAGAAAAATTACTAGACTTTAAAGAAAAAGAAAAACGTATTTGAATATTAAGGTAAAAAGAACAAAGGAAATAAATTGTGATTTGCAGACTTTTTGGTGCAATGCTTTATGCCAGAAGAAAGGCAGTGCCATATTTATGCTACTCAACAAAAGAAAATTTGAACTTTGGACTGTGTATTCAACAAATCTGGCTTCCAAACATAAATGTATCTGTTCTCAACCTGCAGAAATACAAGGAACAACGTCTCTTTGAGCTCTTTCTGTGGAATCTGCTAATGAACAGCTTCAGTCAACGAAAATGATTTGGGACACTGACAGACGGTGAACATTATACACCTACACGTAGACTTAAGAGTAGCTACTGGTTAAAAGAGATGAAGCATAATACGTAACAGCTACGTGCTCCGACAACGTAGACATCATATGACTATCAGAAACAGAAAATGAGGACCACGATTACAACAAAGATCTTTTAACTGTGTTCAGTCACTATATTGGTGGTATTCGTATTGTTATTCTAAGGAGTTGAAATATAAAGTGGATGAAACCACTGAATAATTCTATCATCCTCTGAGCCACTATAATTAATGATACGGAAAAAAGAAGGAAGAAAGGAAGAAAAAGAAAGGAAGAAAGGGAGAGATGAATGGAAGGAGAGGGGGAAAGGAGAAAATAATTATTCATTTTAGGAAGATAACAGGAAACAAATTTATTGAGAAAAGTAGTATAAATTATCCCTGGCAAACATTCTGGAGTTTTACTCTCCTTTCTCACCCTTGACATCCTAGGCCTACACCCTGGGCTTAGTGTACTCTCTAGAGGACATGAACTAAATCCTCCTTCGAATTTTTTTTTTTTTTTTTTTGAGACGGAGTCTTGCTCTGTCACCAGGCTGGAGTGCAGTGGCACAATGTCAGCTCACTGCAACCTCCGCCTCCCGGGTTCAAGCAATTCTCCTGCCTCAGCCTCCCGAGTAGCTGGGACTACAGGCGTGCGCCACCGCGCCCGGCTAATATTTGTATTTTTAGTAGCGATGGGGTTTCACCGTGTTAGCCAGGATGGTCTCGATCTCTTGACCTCGTGATCCAACCACCTCGGCCTCCCGAAGTCCTGGGATTACAGGCGTGAGCCACCACTCCCGGCCGCTTATTATTATTATTATTACTATTATTATTATTTTAGACAACGTCTCACTCTGTCACCCAGCCTGGAGTGCAGTGGTGTGATCTCGGCTCACGGCAGCCTTGCTCTTTCAGGCTCTAGCGATCCTCCCAGCTCAGCCTCCCAAGTAGCTAGCATTACAGGCATGCACCACCATGCCTAATTTTTATTTATTTGTTTCTTTCTTTGTACAGACGGGGTTTCCCCAGGTTGCCCAGTCTCCTCTGGAACTCCTGAGCTCAAACAATTTGCCCACCTCAGCCTTTCACAGTGCTGGGATTATAGCAATGACCCAGTGTGCCCAGTTTAAAACCCCTTCTTATTTAGTTCTCACGACAATCCCATAAAATAATTATTATCTCCATTTTACAGGTGACAAAAATGAAGCTTCAAGAGGCTACATTTTTTGCATAAACTCTTACAGCTAGTAAACTGGGCTGTTTTAAATCCAGTTCTTCTGAATTAAAGCACAATGTTAATTGTATTATGGCACATATGCACAAAAACACAAAATACAAGAGGAATGAAAAATCTGCTTTCCCAGTTCTTCCAGTGATTTCCACTGACTCAAATTTTTTAATTTGTATTAAGGTGTAAAATACATATGTAAATGTACAGCTCAATAATTGTATGAATTTTGTGCATATATATATGGCTATATGCATATATATGGATTACATGAATATGTATTTTTACATAAATATATCACATGGTTATATATATTTGCACATATATATTCATGTAATCCATATATATGCATATCCATGTAATTATTGATGCAATATGGAATTTTTTTGTTTGTTTTGAGACGGAGTCTCGGTCTGTCACCAGGCTGGAGTGCAGTAGTGCAATCTCAGCTCACTGCTCCCAGGTTCAAGCGATTCTCCTGCCTCAGCCTCCCAAGTAACTGGGACTACAGGCAGGCACCACTACACCTGCCTAATTTTTTGTATTTTAGTAGAGACGGAGTTTCACCATGTTGGCCAGGCTGGTCTCGATCTGCTGACCTAAGGATTCACCCGCCTCAGCCTCCCAAAGTGCTGGGATTACAGGCATGAGCCACTGCACCCAGCTGCAATACTGAAAATTTTAAGCCTCTCAGTAGGCTGTCATTGCCCCTCACAGTCAATATTCTCCCCAAAGCTAACCTAACTTCTCTCAAAAATATACATTTTGATTCTTCATGTGCTTTATAAAACCGTGTTAATTACATACTTTCTTTTGTCCGGCTCATTTTGCTCAACGTTGTGTCTCTGAGATTCATCCTTGTAGTTGCACCTATGGAGTTGTATCCATGAATTTAGTCGAGTTTGTTCTTTTCCATTGATGTATTATATTGTATGAATGTGCCATCACATATTTATCCACTTTTCTGTTGATAGAGATTTAAATTATTTCCATTTGAAACTATTGTGAATAAAGCTGTAATAAACATTCTTTTGTATGAATTTTGATGATCATAAGCACTCACTTTTCTTGGGGATATTCCCATAGTATGGTTTGTGGATATTCTCAGCTTTAGTCAAAGTTGTAGTATTTTTATAATCTAAACAATTCTCTGTTTGGCCCAGATCACTACAATCTCTTAAAGGCATTTGACTTGCTTCCTGTTACAGGAAAACTTCAAACTTCTTACAGGCAAGTAGGAAAAGCTCTGGCTGCACTTTTTGCCGACTACTTTTGCTGGTTAAGCTATTGCACTATAGGCATTGAACTTTACTCATTGGAAAGAACTACTTGAAATTCCTCATGCTGTTACCACACTCATATCATTGCTAACACTGAGCATTTCATCTAGAGAGTTATTCCTCTCAATGTTCACTTTGTTACATCCTGTTCATCCCTAAAGATTTATTTATGCTTCTTACTATTCTACTGCACTGTAAGATCTTTCAGAATATTCGTTTATTCATCTTTATATACCTAATCTCCATCATATCTGACACATTGTTAAATAAACAAATTATTTAAGAAACATTCAGAATCAGATAATTCAAAACAAAGATATCTTGCCTAAAATTACAAATGTACTGTACCAGCTCTCTCTCCTAGTTCTGACCGTAAACAGCATAATTCATCATTGAAGATACAACAGAAAATTAAATAAATAGAAGATTAAATAAAAAATTAAATAGACCAAATGTGAACGTCTTAAATCTCTCATATTAATCTATAAGATCTAGATTTTCAAATTTTACAGTCACTGATTTTGAGCACATATACAAAAATAGAAAATCTTACATTGCTCTGTGCAACTTCCCATGATCTTAATAATTTCAAGATGACACTCCAAATAGAGCTTCCATAACAAAGACTATAAATATATTTTCATAATTTAGGATTATGATTTCTATACACCCATAAAAATTGATCTGGAACTAGACTGTACATCTGGAAACATTTTGTAAACTGGATTAGAACCTCATGAGAAATCAAAATGCATTACAGGCCTAGGCTAAAATTTTAGCTTAATTATAGTTCTCATTCCATATAAGAAGCCATGCTTTAAAATTGGATTGTCATCAAAGGCATATGGCTAACCAAATGTGTGAAGAAATACAAGGTTTCACAGTAAAACATTAGCAATGTATGTGCAAATGAAAGTGTTGTGTGTGTCTATACCGAAGTCAGCATATGCTTTCAATAGTTGCCACTGCTCTTCCTCGTCACAGAACCATTTCAGTTTTATGGAGAGGACCGAGTGTGTTGAGTTTGGGAGCTCAATAGATTAAAATTTATCTTAGCCTAAAAGAACAAATCTTGGTGACATTAAATCTCCAGTGCTTTGCATGACAGTTTTCATGCTAAAGGTCCAAGGGAAAACCATTTCTCTCCTTCTCTGTGTAAGGTTTATGGAAGATGTCTTCTTTTTTATTGATTTCAATTATTGCTGCAAGAAAAAGCAAACAATTTTATGTGCTGATCCATGGGTAGAAGGTCAAAACATCTGCCATTATCTGAATATGATGAAATCTTTGTTCAAGAATCAGATATTACAAAATATATTTTCATCTTATATGTAACATAAATGTTTTGTAAAGTGTAAAATATTGGAAAGAAATACATGTAGTTTAATTTGAAAAGAGATTTTGCTTCCAGATGTCAAAATGATCATCTCATGGAACTTGGAGAAAAACAAAATGATGACAGTTTACTAATGGGTTCTAAAGTCTTAGGCATTTTCTTAATATTGCAGTACTTTTTAAACCTTACTCATTTTAAACACCTTTTCCTATACATTTTATTACTAAACTCGTTCACTGAGGAAAATTTAAAAATACAAAAAATCAAAAAAAACTGGGAAAATGTCATCTCTACTTCCTTCCTTCCTCCATCATTAATGTTCTTTGTCTAAACAGGATAGAAGTTGTGCCAGGTGCCATTGCTCATGTCTGTAATCCCAGCACTTTGGGAGGCTGGGGAGGGTGGACTACCTGAGGACATGAGTTCAAGACTAGCCTGGTCAACATGGTAAAACCCCCATCTCTACAAAAATTAGCCAAGCATAATGGCAGGTGCCTGTAATCCCAGTTACTTGGGAGGCTGAGGCAAGAGAATTGCTTGAACCCAGGAAATGGAGGTTACAGTAAGCCAAGATCATACTATTGCACTCCAGCCTGGGCAACAGAGAGAGACTCCATCTCGAAAAGGAAAAAACAGGATGGAAGCTGTCATTAAAAATATAATAAAGGCCAACAAGTTCTTAAGAATTTCTGATTTTTATGAAGGAAATAGACAGAACTGAGTTTCTCTCAAGAATATTTGATCAATTCTTGGGTTTCTCTTAGAATAATTGTACTTTAAGCAACTGCAATGGAAAACTCTAGAGGTCTGAAAACTCTGGGATCATGAGCCATATGAAACATGGAACTAATTAAACCCAGGAAGTGGTGAGGAAAATGATAACAGAATAACTACAAAATAGGAAAAACTCACAAAGATTGTTAATAAAGAGCCAACGAATAAAAGTTTCTGGAACATGGCCAATGTCAGTGATAGCTACTCTCCTCAGGCAAGCACCTTCAGTAGAAGAGAACTGAGTAGCTTATTGGAGACGTTTCAAATCCTCATCCAAGATTTTGCACATATTAGAAAACTGCAGGGCTGGGCTTGAGAAAGAAGAGAAGGAGGAAAATAACAATTGTGAGCTGCTGCTAAATCCAGTTCTTATTTCCTCTAACCTTACTACTTCCCTTGTCCAGGGTTTAGGGACCAGAAGGAAAGGGAAGTAAAGGAAAAGAAAAGATAGGGAAGAGGAGGAAAGGAGAGAAAGGGAAGAGAAGAGATGTGGTGGGGGAAGAGAAAGAGAGAGGGACATGGAAGGGAGGGAGGGAAGGAGGGAGGGAGGGAGGGAGGGAGGGAAGGAGGGAGGGAGGGAGGGACAAACAGTGGGAAGAAAAACTGTGCAAAAGTTTCTGCTGGATTTCTCCTGAAAAACTACTGAAATTACAACCAAAAAAAAGAATGCATCAGAGGTACAAGCACAAACAACCAATCACAATAGGAACCTGAAAAACAAAAAAACAGAGAGACTATAGATTGTCTTTATTCATTATACTCAGGAAAACATCTGTATTTTTTCCTTTTCTTTCTCCTGTGTTAACTTGAGAAAATCATCACTTGCCACTCGGCCACAGCACTATGCTGATAACAATTTAGGCCACCAATATCTATAAAATAATTTCAGGTGATTGCACAACTTCTGTCAGTGTGAGAAGTGGATTCTAACATACCCAAATTGGTCTTCTGCCTTTCAGCATTCATTTCTTAATACTCTCTTTCCCCCAAGGCTGATATATTACAAACTAAAGAAACTGCCTTCTCTCTTTCTTTCCAAGAATTTAAATGTGGGTCCCTGAGAAGGAGAGTGGTCTGATAATAAGCAACTGCTCTTCTCATCAATGGTCCTCATCTGCTGATAAGCAAGGGTGAACAGCAGTAGGTTCTAGTGCCTGAAACTCTCCACCCTGAGCTTCATCCCCTTGTATTCTCAAAATTTACCAAGAAAGATACAAACTAAAATTTGACACTCAGTGTTTTTGAAAATACATTATCAGGCAGAGTAGTTGATAACCCCAAACCTGCACAATCTGCACGTGTATCCCAGAACTTAAAGTATAATTTAAAAAAAGAAATTATATGTAATAAATATACTTAAATATATGAAGAGACATTCTGGCAATATGAAATAAGAATAAGAATTGGAAGAATGAATCAAATATTAGGTACAAAAATGACAATAGTTCAACGAAAGGAAAAAGATTGAATAAACAGCATTATATACATAGTTTAAGAGCAAATTGCTAAGCAGGAATTCATGTTTAGGCAACCTTCCAGAAGGTAGAAAAAATTTGAAATGATTTTAAATGTAAATTAAAGATATATGGGGCATTCTAGTGACAGTATCTAGATGATGGGAATCCCTAAAATAGAGAAGGTACAAAAGAAAGGAAGAAACATTGAAGATAAATTTTCTAAAATTAGAAAAAGGTGAAAGATGCCAGATTGAAAGGCCTCAGAGTGACAAAGAAATCATATGTTTAAAAAAATCTTCACTTTTAGACACATTATTGTAGTATTTAAGAATACCAAAAATAAGAATTCCAAAAGTTTACCAAAAAGAAAGGCAACTAGATCATCTAAAAATGATAGAAATCAGTTGATCTTTGAATTCTCTGCAGCAAGGTTTGTCTGTATTTTAAGGAAATAGTGTTAATGTAAAAATTATACATCTAGCTACCTTGTGATTTAAATGTTAAGGAATGCCAAATCCCCTCAGGCATATAAAGCCTCAGATATTTTACTACCAAAGAGCCACTGTGAAAACAACCTTGAAGAAAGTACTAAAATAAGAAGATAAATAAAAGTGGTGTTGTAAAAACTGTATGAACTCATCATTATCAAATGCCTTGATAACATTTATAATCTAGAAGGCTAGAACCAAAGGAAAGAAAAAGAGACTACATCTGTAATCAGCCAGAAATAAATTCTAATAAACACTAACGCTGTGGTAAATTGGTCATTGCACAGGACAACAAATGAAATCAGTAGACTAAACTATTAAAACTGTAAAGAAATTGACCAAGGTTTCCTGATATAAATCAAATTGCAAAATGCAATAGAATCTCTTTTTACAAGCAACAATTTAAAAATACGATAGAAACGTGATGTTACTTTCACAGTATAAATTTCTAGAAATTATTTTAAATACAGTGCTCAAAGGTCTGAGAAATTTCAAAACTCTAATGTAGGGCATAGATGGCTGAGTAACTGAAGGGATATACCGTGCCCTTGGGTGACACAGCTTAAAAGTTGTCTAAATTATATTAATCTATAAATTTGGTACATTCCTAATCCAGTAGAAATTTCTGAGTACATTTATACTAAAATTTATATGGAAAAGCAAAGGTCTACAAATAGCAAAGTGTATATTTAAAAAAAGAAAGAAAAAGAAAACTTTGGCATACCAGATATTAGTTCATACTATACTATAAAGCTCTAATTAAAAAAAAATACTACAGTGGCAGTATGTTGTTGGCACAAGAATAGATAATGACCTAATATAATAAAATACAGAGCCCAGATACAAACTCATGAGCAGAAACATATGATAAAGGTGCCAGCACAACTATCAATGGGCAAATGCTAAATTGTTTAATAAAAGAGTTGGGAAAATTGGCATTATATGGAAAAAAATAAAACATGATTTCCAGCCACATCACATGTAAATGTAGACTAAATGTATTAAGGATTCAAATGTGTAATATAAAACTATAAAGTCAGTAATAGCTAATACAGAAGAAAAACTTGGGGACAGATAAATGGGAAATAACTCCTTAAACCCCAGAACAACATACACATACACAAGACACAGCTTCTCATACTAGACTTAAGGATTTTGTTCGAGGAAGGACCTCATAAATAAAGATCAGAGAAAATCGAAGAAGTAAAGTTTTCACTAAAACTGTCAAAGGTCGAACACGTAGACTATCCTAAGAAAATCAAGAAGGTGAAAACAAATCCCAGTTGAAAACTAGGCAAAGTATACATTCTGTCAATATACAGAGGAGATAGTCTACACCAAGCCAATTAGCACAGAAAGAGATGCTCAGACTTAATCAGGAAGATACGTACTGAAGTAATGAGACATCATTTTACGTCCATAAAGACCAAAATTAAAAGCTAGGTAACACCAAGCATTGACAGGCTTGTGGGATCATGGGAATCCTCAGAAACCACAGATAGAAAGGTGTATGGCCTAGAAATCAAGGAACTATGCAGTTATCGTATGGTAAAGACCCATTACAGTGCACTGTTAGCTAGAAGTAATGGACTATATTGCTCATAGCCACAAAGAAAAATTGTAAGAACATACTTATGAAGGAAAATGGTAAGAACAAGATCAAAAACAAGATCTTTTCCATTACTATTTTCGTAATTTAAAAATAGACATGTGAAACAGCAATATACATTTTGTAAGAATATAACAGCAGAAGGATACACAGTATGGTGTCTTTTGTAGAGAAAGGCGGAGAACAATGGGAATAAAGGAAATGCAGCAATGACTAAGAAAGGAGCAGGACTTTGTTCAGACCAGTGCCTAGCATACCGTATAAACTGAGGAATATGGTGAACTTAATCTTCCTGCATAATTTTTAGAAACAAGAAGATGCAGAGTAGGGTGGTGTTCTCTACCTTTCTGCCCTCCTGAAGAAATGCAGAGCTCAGCCTCTTGGGAGAGCAGGTGGGATGCCATACTTCTTTCTTGCCTCAAGCTCTTACCCTGAGAAAATTGAGACTTACTTCATTTGAATAAGAATATCCTACGATGTTAATTTCCTTAATGGAAATTGCAGATTATAATAAACACGATGATGATGATGTATTTCCTTTTTTTATTTTTTCCTTTCTTCAGGGCGCAAGCATCATTATGTAACAGAATGTTTAATGGCTTAAAAACTTAAAAATACACGTGCTTGAACTATCTAATCATTCCTTGAACAAACACATACTGAGGGCCTATGACATATATTACAGAAATTTAATAAGAAAACAACTGATAGCAATAAATTAAGTTGAATATTTTCATATATATTAACTACAGATGATTAATAAAGAAATCTTAGTTCTCAATTTGAAATTCCTGTTCTTGATTTATGAGGCCATGTGTACCTGTATATAGAAAACGTTTGCAGTTTGCCCCATAATCACGTCTCAATGCTACATGACATTGTCATTGGACCAAAATTAGCCTTTATAGTCTATCTTGTTTCTTAAAATGTGCATAATGCATATCAAGAATCTGCAGTGGAGAAATTCACTTTCAAAATAATCTCCTGATCATCTCTCCATGTCTGGCATTCTGGCCTTTATTAATCATCTCTTATAAATCTACTCTTTGACACCATAGACAAATATAACTTTATTAGTTGCAGATCTATTTGGCGGCCTCTAAATGGCTTTCTCAAATTGCACCGCTCTCACAGTGCAACATGTTCTTTCATGTTGATTAAAATATGTGAGGGATACAAACAACAACAGAAGAGTAACAGGAAATCCAATCATTCCTTTCATCTTCCCAGTGGGAGCTGGTCACTGCAGCCAGCTTGACTTTCTTCAAACAAAACTTCCCTTTTTGTGGCTGAAGAAAGGCTTTGGCAAACACTTATCCTTTGATATGATATGCACTTGACAAAAATCACAGAGCAAATCAAGCCACCGCTTTGAAGAGAATGCTTATTAAAAACCTGAAGCTCTTAAGTGCATCAGGACTTAGTGTGTTGCTAGCAATGTGAGCCCAATGTGTCTGTGGCGTCGATTTAAAGTAAAGTGCAAATGCATGGACTTCAGGGCTGCAGCTGCCACCTCATTCTTTGTTTAATTGCACGTATACCTTGAAAAACTGTTTAGTCTTCAAGTATATTCTGGAATGTTGCTTGTATATTGTAGTGAGTGAAACATCACATTTTATTGTTTAAGTGGAAAGAAATGTGAGAAAATTCTTGTTCTAATTAGCCTTTGCTCAATGTCCCAGAATCTCCAGCCATCTGCCAATTTCTTTTCCAAGTAGAAACTCAACTTTTGAAGAAAGTACACTGAGGTATCCAGGGTCAAACTGGGTTTCTAACATATAGAGTCAAGTTTGGAAATCCTCATACACTTTCAGGATTCCCCAGGGAAAAAAATGACACATTCAAATTGGGATAGCTTGAGGGGAGTTTAATAAAAGGATTTCACACATGTATGGGCAAGAGTGGAAAACCCACTAGCGATAAGGCAGTACCTCTGGCCATTTAAGGGCAAGGGCGTTAGCAGCCCTAGATCTGCACAGGAGTGAGTGGTGGCCAAAATCCAGAGACAGAGGGGCTGGGTAAACAGCAGCCACCCTCAGCAATCATACAGGAAAAGAACAAGGGAATAGACACCCTGAACTCACTCTCTACTTCCCATGTCCTGCCGATATTTCCCACTGTTCTCACCTAATCCAAGGGTAGAGAGGGCAAGGGAACCAGGAAACATAGTCTCTACAGATCAGCTTCCCAGGACCAGGGAATGGTAGATGGGGATCTGTAGGGCACCCAGAAGACAGCCAGCACGCAGGTGTCATTTCTTCCACCTAAATCACCCTTAAGGGTAGGCACATTTCTTAGGAGTATCCACAAAAACATCACATTACTATGCTAAGTCTCAACCTCAGGTAGAAGAAAAAACTCAGAACTCTTGGATTTTCTGTGATAAAGCCCTTTTCAGTTCCTAAGATGTAAATGTGCTAAATCAAATTGGTAATTAAGTTAAAAATATATTAAGTACATTCTATTAATGATTTATATCCCTCAAAATACACAAGTATGTTTGCTTTCAAATAACTATAACAAAGGTCCATACAATTATGTGCAGAAATGTAATTGTAAATATTCTCTGAAATAGCATAATTAATAGTTTCAACAAAATTTTCTCCTCTTCTATTCAAGAAGTCACCGCGAAGAGAAGGTGCAGATAGGAAATGTTTTCCCCAGTAGCTCAGCATCTGCTAATCTCTAGACAGTTCTGCTTTAATATCTCTCTGACACTTCAGGTCCAGCATGTCTACAAAATTGTGCTTCCTCCTCTCTCTTCCCACTCCAAGATTACTAACTCCCTAAATGACATAATGTGTGTGTGTGTGTGTGTGTGTGTGTGTGTGTGTGTCTTACAGGGTAAATATTCCATAGATATTTTTATTGATTATCGGACACTTACGCTCTTTTAACATCTACTTTAATAAGATAATGGAGCTTTTCATGAAAACTATAAATAAAAAATACAGCCAAGAAGACACTAACTCCTGTGGTATCTTCAGGTGATCAGGATTTTGCAAGTATGAGCAACTATTACAAATGAATCCACGGTACTTGGTAAAGTAAATTGGAGAATTTATCTAAAAATCTTTATGAATAAAATTAAACTAAACATCAGCAAAGAAAATGAATAAATACATCATTAAACTGTCAAAATCAGTAAGACTCAGAAATGGAGGGTTAAATAATTAGAAGTAAAACTGGCATGCACATACACTCACAAAATGCTTCAATTAATAGTAGTAAAAAGAACAACAGCCAATAAGCAGGTGTTCATGCCAAATCTGGGACTAATTATCTGCATGACCATGGGCAGTGCAAATGTACATAGGCATAAGTGAAACAAGATGAGCCATGATGACTGTTGACCGTGCTGACCAGAAAGGGATTTTGGAGAATAGAAAGTAAAACATCTTAGGTATTTTACCCATTCTTTTTCAATACTTTTAGTTCAATGACTTCACAGATTTGTCACATTTGTTCATTTGACTTTTTGTATTGGGTATTGCAGTTACATTTGACAGAGTTTCAGCTTCACACCACCCACAAGTTATATTTAAAGTGAAAATTCTTGCAAACAATATTTTAAAAATATTCAGCTCATGACTGACAAAACTGTTTAATTTTAATTTGTTTTAATGACTTATATATCCACTCTATTCTTGTAGTTCAATAGGTCAAGCTCACCAGTAAGTATGATCTTGGCATCATTTTGAAGAAAACCTATAGGTACGTCAAAACAAATAGAAGAGATCCTCATACCAAATAAAAGAAATTTGTCTAGTCGACCAATTTTAAGAGAACTTGATACATGAAAAATCCAGGCTTACTAAATATCATTTATATTTTATATCTGTAAAGGTTATTTGTAATATTTAAAAAGTTAATTAACCAAAAAAATTTCTGCTATCTTTTTAATAAGAAACTATTTAGGCACAATTACATAGTAATTTTTAAAATACATTTGCATGAAATTATTTGGGGACTAATTTATTACAGTTTATTTATTGATATTATTTTTCCAAAATAAATAGAAACAACATCTATACAAATATCTATTGAATTAAATAATAGATACCTGTTGAGATTTTTTTCCCCAATTATACTACAAGCCTCAGATACACATATGTTTAGTAGTTTCTTAACAGTCCTTTGAATGAAAAGTAAGATGTTTTTGTACACTCTATTTACCTTCTGGTTGTTAGTTAAAAATTGTGATTGATCTCCATTTGTAGCCTTAAAAAGTGCTTTATAAACAAGAGATCAGGGTAATCAGTGTATGTGAAGTAATCCATAAAATAAACAGTCTAAAATCAGACACACACACACACACACACACACACACACACACACTTTCTATAAGTTTCTTCAGTATTACTCCCATGAGAGCAAAATAGTTATAGAGACTTTTTGGACAAGCTAAATACCATTACCATGAATCAGTTGTTTTCCTTATGGTTTTTTTCTTTTAATCAGTTTGTCTGGTCTTTATTACCTGTGAGCTTCCAGCCTTCTCATTCCACAACATTCACGAAAATAAAGAGCTATTTCCCTTAATGGAACTAAAAATCCATTGGCATTAACAGGAACAGAAGTCTTTCTGCAGTTATGGGAACAATGTTGATTCTTAGTTACGGGAATTAAGTGTTGTTCCCCTGAACTGGCAGTCTTTAAACAGAGCATGAAGGAGGGAAGGTAAGAGGAAAGTAAATAGAAAAGGAGTAGAATTATATTTTTACGTAAAGTGCACATTGCAACTTAATGACTACAAAAGATGTGAATTTAACTTAATTAATTCTACAAGCAACTTTTCCTGCCATCAATTTATCCTCAAGCACCTCAGTGTTTTATCATACAAGCTCAGCATCTGTGGTGCTTATTCTGACAGAAAGGTTTCCTGGGGAATATTTTTTTAATAGAAGCTAAAGGGGAAACTGAAAATCAAGGATAAGATTTGGAGCACTCCCCTCTCTTTGTAACAAATTTGGTGGCTCTTTGGATGAAATGCAACCCTTTTGCAAGAAAATGGAGACTTCTGGCAATGTTTAGATTCGTATCCTTAGTAGTAACAAGTGTCAGAAAAAAGCAACTGGACACAGTAACTCCAGATGCAGTACCTAAGAACATCCAATTGTTCCAGCAAGAAGAGTAGGATATAAAATGAGGAGTGACCTTCAAGATCCAGTTTTAATTCATTATGGTCTCTAAACTCATGATTAAAAATATATTCAAGATTTTTTATTAAATTAACTCATCACTTCTTTAAGAGTTTTCTATGCTTTCTCCTATACACATTCTTCTCTTCAGACATAAGGTGTACTCATTATTGGCAAGACATCCCTGAATATCTCTACCCAAAAAGCCCTCTACTCTCCATTCCAGCTAATGGAGTGTCTTGGTATTTCAAAGCCAAAAGCAAAAGCCACTTCTTCTGAACGAAATCATGACAGATCTAAACTCAAGGGAATCACTCACATATCTAAATTTCTGTGACCTCTTCCACTCATTTGGCACTTAAATGCTGCCTCAAAAGTTCAGTTTGTTTTATACATATTTTTACAACTGCGCAGTTGTGAATGTACATTATGCTCTGCTAAATTATCTTTGTACTCTCTTGGAACACCTAGTACATAGCCTGGTCCCTATCTGGCATTGAATAGGCATTAAATTGATTTTTATAAATGGAGAAAGGGAAGTGGTGAGAAGTAACACAATCCTTTATACTGAAATTATTTATTGGTGAAAGATACAAAACTGAAGTGTAGATTTCCCTCTTATGAACTTATTTCGCTTTCCAGTAACTAATGCTGTTTTTGTTACTGGATTTTGTATACATTGTATACTGGAAAAATGTATGCAAAAATACCACACACGTTTTTGTATACATTGTTCCATTCTAGTTCCCACTTACAGACATGAGACTGTTTTATCCTTGTCACTGATAACTGCGGTTATTCATTTCTGATGTGATATATCAAGACCCCTAAATTGTTATGGCAGAAGAAAGCAGGAAAAATAATTGACATGAAAGAAAATTGTTCACCTATTACTACTTCATATTACAATAACATTAGAGGATAAGGATACAGGGTAAGTTGAAATAACTAAGCAGTAATGCAATTAAGAAGAAATAGCAACCAAATCCAAGGACTAGAGGACATAATTGACAGAGCATCCAGTCACTCAACAAATGTGTCTTAAGGATTTATTACATACCAGCCAATATGATAAACAATTACAAGATAAAATAAAAACACAGATGTCCCTCTTAAAGATGCCTAGTAGGAAAGGCAAGTTTTCATAAATAAATGTATCCGAATATTGAAACTAAGTCACAGGAGTTTTAAAGAGCTTTGAGGTGGGCGGGGGGGCGGTTGTGGCTAGCTACGTAGGCAGCTTGTTCTCACTGTGTGTCCTCATTTAACACAGCACCCAGCTCTCTGTGGGCACTTAATAACCACCAGTTGGCAAATGGATAAATGCCAGAGGTTGGGAGAAAGAGATGAACATGTTATCTCTCCAGTAGCCCATGTGGATGGTGTGGGGGCCTCCTTAGCCATGACAGCTACACAGTGACTCCCAGTGGCCACAAATTGAACCTCACCTTTGATCATAGTCTAATATAGTGTGTAATTTAGTGTAGCATATTTTTTATATATAATAATTTTTGCATGTAAGATGTAATATAGTATAATTACTAAAGCTGTGAGCCTTCGAAAAAAACTCTCATGCTCATTCTGTTGAAAAGTGAAAAGGTTTTCTACAAACACAGTGATGTGAGCTGTTTCCAATTCCTAAAGCTGGATTCTATTATTTTAAGCTAATTTTCTAATATGACCAATGTAGTGTTAAACTTAACATTAACCAGAACAAACAGAAAAGACTTTGATTCAGAAAACTACATATTGCTTCTAGACTAACAAGAATGTCCTTTCTAGGTTAAGACGAGACTATTTCTCTGAGTTTTGTGTAAAAATGAGGAGGCATTTATGTGAGGCTGCAGTGAGACACTTCTGTCTGTGAAGAAAGAAGACCCTCATCAGAACCCAAATATGTTGGCAAACTGATCTTGGAATTTCCAGCCTCTAGAACTGTAAGAAATAAATTTCTGTTGCTTACAAGCCAAAAAATAATAATAATGACTAGAAGGCATTTTTCTTAGAACAATTATTTGCTACATATGAGCTCCAAATTACTCTAATTACTTATAAGCTAGGTACATTCTTTTCCAGCCTTAAAGAAAAAGTAGAATGGGTCATTTTATTTTTCGCCTTTGTTACAGGGGCAGATCCATTAATGCCAATAAAAATCCATTTCTCTGCCAATGAAAGTAACTATGTAGTAGGTCATTCTGGCATATTAGCATTTACCAAGTGCAGTTCAGTTAAGAAAACATGATCAATGCCAACTATATGCCAAACATTACTGGAAAATAAGCACTGGTAAGATGCCATACCTGCCCAAGAAAAGCTTACGATGCAATGGTGAAGAGAGGCTTCCATGTCTTCCAGGAGGCAGAGGGAACATGAAAGAAAATAATAGAAACCAGCATTTGATAAGGCATCATGGTTTCAATGTCACCCTCATCTATAACTCCCAGGTGTCAGACATATCCCAAATCCAGTCATTCCAGGAGCCAATTGTCACCTTCAGTCCATTCATAAGGGCCTTGGGAATACCCTGACCATGATCCTGTCGTCGTTGTCAGCCATTCTGCTGTTCCTGCATATTAAATTAGATGAAGGCTTTGAATTGACATCAAACAGAAAGAAACCAGGCACCTAAGGGAAAAGAGCAGTTGAGCTACATGCGGAAATCCTTGGAGAAATGTCCTGTCAAGAGTATAGCTAGAAAATTCAAGCTGCAAGAAGCTGGATATTACTATGTAAGTGTTCATATCCCCAAATGAAAAAACACTACATGAAATGAGATAACACTTCCTAAAACCATTATATATATAGACATCTGTTCATGCACACTGACCCCTAGTGATATAAACTGATTGCTGCAGGGAGAACAAACAAGACTGTTTTTTTAAAAAAGAGACAGATCACCCCTGTTCAAAATGTGGCTTCCGAAACCTAAACAATCTAAGTGAGAATGCAGCTATTATTGTCCTCCCTAGAAACTAAACAAACATAATCTACAACATTTATAAGGAACAAAAAAACAATTTAACAGAAGAACAGATCTACCTAGAATCAATGACGCTGTCTCCTTTAAGTGACTAGATAGATATATGCTATTCTATGTTACCTCTGTTATTGTCACATCTGTGTATCTACAAGACAGTATTTTTTAATCTTCATAGAGGGTTGCAAACGACTTATAACAAAGATTTTTTCGATTTCCAAAATTTAATTCAGTATGCCACAAAATAACTTTGCCTGTAATTCTGAAATACTTTCTGCAAGTAATTTGTAAGTTTCCAAGTAATAAAATACTAAAAGATATGTCATTAATGTGTTGACTAATTCAGAACAAAATTGACAATGCCAGTTAAAACTAAGAGCAATTTATTTCATATGTATTATTTGCTTCTTTTTAACATAAAACAAAAATTACACATAAAATTCAAAATTATGTTTAAGTTGAGGGACAGATAAGAATATGTAAATTGTCTTAAACATATAAAACTGATGTGAATGAGCTTTTCTCCTCTAACAATACAGAACATGATTAACTAAGATAATTCGTATTATAATTAAGCGGTATGAAAACAAAACCCACCTCCACTGGTGATAGAAGAGATCTCATGTGTATTTTCTCTTTCTTCCGATGTTCTTTCTTCCTTTTTTCTTTTGGCCTCCCAAGGAGAAATTGTAAGAGTTCCTATGTCAGTCACTGTTTTCCCTTTTGCTTCTCAGAGAGAACTGTTTCTATCTTTTGCTTTTCTGCCATCCATACTAAATAAGTCTTAGTTATCCGTAAGGAGGCAGGAGCAGATAATCATCCAAAGCAGGTGTGGTGCCTAAGACTTCCTTGTAGCATATTTCTATCTACTTTTTAAAACAGTTATTGTTAGTCCTATATTAAAGAAAAAGATACCATTCCAGCAAATCACAACATATAGGCCATTTGTAAATTGTTTCTCCATGAGGAATAGATACTACAAAGCACTGCAGTTCATATAAATAGTAAAGGAGTCGTAACATAATTGTATAAAGTTCATACTACTGCAAATTAAAATCTACTACTGCAAATTAAAAGAAATTACATGAGGTATGCAAGCCATTTTTATAATAACAGTTTTAACCTGAAACAATTCTGTAAACTCAAGATTTCTTGAGGCCAATTCATCAGGAAATTTCTAAACAATGTAGCTTCTTTTAAGCTGTTGATATCCTGGCAGAGAAATATCTTTGAAATTTCTCCTCCTCCTCTACAACTAAAATGCTCAATAACTAAAGAAAACTAATAGCCAAGAAGAGAGAGGTTTTCCTGAAGAAAATAAGGAGTTTGATCAACAGTAGAGAGGCCAAATCAACAAATGCTTACCCATGGCACTACATATTCTAACATTCTATTACAACAGCCCAGATCATTTTAGAAACTCAAGCTATAAGCTTTAGCAGTTCTGAATTCCGTTTTATTTTTTGCATATAATTAGAGAACCACAGGTCATAATTCTAGGTAGAATGACTGAAGTTTGTAAGGACTTGGAAAGTAGGGAACTTGTTTCAGATATGTATTTCCAGAATACAGTTTATAATACACTATCATTTCCAGGCCTCTTGTACTAAGTTAAAGTTCACCTTCAGATTTTTATTTCGCAGTCTATATTATTCCTAAATAACTCATACCTTCAAAAGCACTTCAAAATCTATCTTGCTAAAATTATATGCATGTATTTTCTGAGTTTTCCCAGTTTTGTCAGGAATTCTTCCCATGAACAATAGGAGCCAGCCTGCAAGGTGTGGACTCAACAACTGAAGTTTCTTTCTTATAATGTCTGTTCATCAAAGAAATTTTTTTCTCACACATTGATTTTTACTTCTTACACCAGTGTTTTGAAAACCTCTGGTCTAGTCCAATAGTTATTGGCACACACATTTCTACAAAGGAATCTGTGATTCAGTTGCAAAAACTGTAAAGCTTAATCCTATCAATCAAACGAGTCACACACACACGCACACATACACACACACACACAAAAATTCTCAAATCAGTACAAAAGTGAAATACTCAGATACAAAGAGGAAAACAACAGTGATGAGTTAAAAGGAAGAGGATCTCTGATGCCACATGTCCTAATTGCAAGTCCCACTGCAATCCTTTATTTTCCTTGTATTTTTAAAACATATATTATTTCTTTGTATTGAAGTCATGTCAATGATCTATCACAGCAAACAGATGCAGTTGGAAAAACAGAAAATGTTCTCCAATTCACACTATGGAATGGACAAAAGGGCTTTAGTTTAATATCCACTACTACATAAATAAGTCTCTTAGGTACCCTTACATTCTCCAGCGTAAAGAAATCTTTAATTTCAGCATGTGGAAGACACAGTCACGTCGGGCTGTTATTTGTAATAGGTCTTGCCCTCTCCCTTTCCTACAATACTCTATAGAGTGATGAGCAAATGTATTCCCCTTACGGTTAAAGAGTTTGGAAATTAAAACTATCTACCCAGAGGTAGATAAGTAAAATCTCACTTTATGAAAGCTTTCCAGATGTCTTTATATCCGCTTCTTTCCCTTAAGGCAAAAAGAACCAATGCATAAAACCCTGATATTTTCAATAATTCTCTTTCTGTCTGGCAGTTTTTCCTGCACAAGTCAAGGTCTGTGTTTCATGCTGCTCAGAGCTTTTTTTGGCAGACTGATGTTCACAGTCACATGTATACTGTAAGGGCTGAAACACTTTTGATTTTTCTAAACTAAACAACTACCAATGAATGTAAACTTAGTTGCTTTGACATGGGAAGTCATAACAGAGAAATTTCAGTTAAATAAATTCGTTGCTAACACATGCAAAAATCTGCAGTAGTCAACTCTCTGTTTAAGCTGGATGAACTATCAGATAATGCTACCTCAATAATGATACTAAAACGTAGTCTCCAAGAATTTGGTATGTTTTAGCTACTCTCTGACACTCACACCACAGGTAGGACATACGCAGAGTTCATATTCTATAAATTTAGGCAAAAGCACTTCGAAATCAGGTGGTGACCAAGATGACAACGTGAGGCGGTAGTGAATCCAGGGCCACCTAATGGAATGAGAAAGTTAACAGGATGCGCTAAACCAAATAGAGGAGGGGATTCAGGAAGAGCCAGCAAACTTGAGTAGGTGAATTGGGTTGACATAAGACTGTTACTCTTGCTTTTCCACTGAAAAAGGGAAATTTGTGTTTGTCCAAGGAATTTCTCTGGTGATCTCCATAGAACTTCAAACTGTGGGTCATGAAAAGAACCAATGACTTTGCTTCCATCGTTTATTTCCTCTTCACCAATATTCAGCACAATAAATTTTTTAAACTACTTAATAAATATACGCTTTAATTTCATGTGGAATGCATCTGTGATTCTTAGAGACAAAGATAATAGTGATGAGTATGGTCTAACCAATTTTAAAGCAAGGAAGGGTATTAGAGCCTACTTTTCTCAATTCTTCCTTTTGTGAAAAGGAAATTGAGACCCAACAGGGTGACATGAATTGTTCCAAATTATTCAGTGAACAAGAGGTAAAACTGGGACTAGAACTTAGATCTACTTATCCTGGTTTTATGTTCTTTCTCTTTCATGTGGCCACTTATAAGCAAAGCCTATGATTTCAAAGTTTATTATCTCTTCCACTCTGATGTCTAATACTGGAGAGTCCAAGAGTAATTTAAAAGAAAGCATTTAGAAACAGAAAAATGTAAATAAACATACTCCAACTTTCTGGAACATTAGAGAAATTCATTTCAATATTTAGAGAATTTTGCTAATTAATACCCGTATCTTTTATTATAAAATATTATTCTTCCTGAGTCTTAAATTTAGATGAGATTTATCTTACAGGCACAAAATTTGGTGACTGACATATATTACAATGTTTATGGAAACCTTTCAAGTCATGCTAATTTTATGTCTTTTAACTTTTACGTCAGGTAAGAAATTTGAGGCTTTGATCAAATATTTCCTCTTTCAAAACTGCAGTAAGTTCCTTAAATGACTGTTAACTAGAGCAATGTCCTAAAAATAAAGCCTTATTTCATTCTAAACTAATAAGGACTGTTAGTTATAGAAACCTACATTGTGTTTTAAGCAAAAGCTCTCTCGTAGCAATTTATTTATTGGATGGTAAAAAGCTTACATACAATTAGTTTTTTGCATTATTTTAACTGAATTCAATTTCTATAAGGCTTATTTTATAATTTGTGTCTTCTGTTTAACCTGTATTAAAACCTTCAAGAGAAAATAATATTTCTAACTCAAACTGGTAGTGTTTGGCCTTGCAATATATATTGAATTTACAAATCACATTTAATTCTTGAGTCTTCTAGGTACAGTATAGAAAATTTATTTTGCAAAAAAATCTTAGAATGGTTGTTCCAATACAATGAATCTAATACAAATGTTTCTGGTGAAAATACTTATGTAAATTTTTAGCGATATTATGGTTTCCCTGGAGCACATTTATTACAGTTTTTTGAGTCCTAGAAATTTGCAGTACCTTACATTATAAAGGAAGATGAGACATAACTGGTTTTATTTTTTACTACTGTGTAAAATAGTTTACTGAGCTCCGGGTGAACGCATCGTATCTTTTTGACAGCATATTTTGCTTTCGCTGATCATGTATTTTGCAAACAAAGCCTTTAAGAGTAATAGGTCTTCAGACTGAGCATGGAAAGCAAGCTCTCTGTCTGCCTTGAAAGCGGCTGTTAATAAAGGTCAGCATACATCACCAATATCTGATGATTTCTCATCTGTGCCTCGACAGGTCATTTCACTCCAACAAATATTTATTGGAAGCTTACTCTGTAGAAAGACAAACCCTCTTCTAGGCTATTATTAGTTTCTAGTCATATGCTCTAATGAAATTCTAAAATAGCCCAGTCGTGGAGATGCCTTGTGTGGCAGAAGAGGAAACAATCATAACTAAATCTGAACTCTCCCACCGAAGCAGGGAACCCCAGTGTAGGCCCCTCCATTTTCAAAAGGTCCTGCAGAGCAAATCTGGAAAACTGAAAATGTGGGATTATATTATACTAGTTGGCCAAAAAAGACAATATTTCATTTCCAATTTTGGGCTGTATATGCTGATTTGGATATTTTGGACCTGATGTATAAAATATGAAATCCATCATGGTTACAGGGCTTGTGAAAAATCTAGAGGCTCTCATTTATTATTTTTCTTAAAGGTTTTGCTATTTGCTGTTTCCATGGAAAAGGCATAAAGACCTAATGAGCAGTTTCTCTTGTATCTTCAAGGATCTTTAAATCGAGAATGAGTTTCACAAGTTCAAAGCAAGAGAACAAAAAGAAATGAGCGAAAGCAAAACCCAAGAAAACCTGTTTATCCACTTTATGGCAAGTTCTTATGAAGTGGCCTATTCATGGGAACAAGGGCCTGACAATTGCCAATTCTTACTGAGTATCAGTTTTAAGTGGATGGAACATAGGATAAATAAAGAGCCTGCCATGTCAGTAATTTGGGCCAGAGCAAGCCTTTATTTTGAATTAAACCAACTAATCAAATATTAACTAAGACAGTCTCTGTGCAAGCAACGCTGATAGATAGTATAACTAGATACCCATTTATTAAGGAAAATTTCTTAAAAACTACAGTTAGAGCAGTTGAAAATAGAGCTCAAACTACAACTATACATTTATCTTTAAGGCTTCTTACTTGGACAGCAGATAAAGCCCACAAGAAACAAAATTAAACACCAGTTGTCCTGTGGTTTCCAGAGATGAAGTACATAGACTATTCCGAAAGGTTTATATTTATTTGATTGTATGTATTATTTATTTTTGTATTATATTTATTTATATATGATATATATTTATATCTATGTTGTTCCATTGTAAGCCAGTTGTTTCACACATGGTAATTTAAAAATATAATTGGCATTTTACATATTGTATTTCAGAGTGTTTATAATGAGAATGAATGTCTCTGAATTATGAGTAAGTCTTGCCTCTGATTGACAAGCTGTAGACTAGAAAGCATATGAATGGCTAATAAAATCCTACATAAGATGTTCTAATTTGCCAAATGGGTGAAAACACTCTGGGATTTCAGGAAACAGAAAATCTCAAAATAAAACATTAAATTAATGTTTTTTTCTTGAATATGACTTTCTCTAGAAAAATGACTAACATTAATCCAAAGCTTTGGGAGTTCCAAATACAAGGCAAATAAATACATTGCATATAGCAAAAGTACATTATTTTTGGATTATTTATTTTAAAATTAAACTCACAAATTATAGTTTATATTTATGGGGTACAAAGTGATGTTATGTTTATGAATACAATATGAAATAATTACATTAAACTAATGAGCATATTCATAACCTCAAATACTTATAATTTTTGTGGTGAAAACATTTGAAATCTACTCTCTCCGCATTTTGAAATGTACATTATTTACTATATTTGCCACAGAATGAAACCTTTCTCAAAGAAAAAATTATTCCTCCTGTCTAATTGAGGCTTTGTAACTTTTGACCATCATTTCCCCATTCACCCCACCCACAAGACCTCAGTAATCACCATTTTACTCTCTGCTTTTTTTACTTTGATTGTTTTAGAGTCCATGTGTAAGTGCAACCATGCATATTTGTCTTTCTGTGCGTGACTTATTTTACTTAGCATAAAGTTCTCCATGTTCATTCTCATTGTAGAGGATTAGGCAAACAGTGGTCAAACAACGATCTGCATGGTCTTTCTCCCAAAGACCTAATGTCCTGAGGCCAGAGGTAAAAATGAGAAATGACAGAAAGTAGGATTTCTACCTAGAAGATACAAAATAGCTTAAAAAAGAAAGTATGATTTTTTTTATTTCAAAGTTTTTCTTAGTTGATACATAAGAATCGTACATAATGATCGAATCAAGGTATTAGGATACCCATCACCTCAAACATGTATCATTTCTTTGTGTTGAGAACATTTTGAATCTTCTACGAATTATTTTCACAGAAATTTGACTTAATGAGTTTCAGACAGGTAATAATTTTGAAAAGAACCTGCAAGAACCCATAACAATAAGGTGTGTAAGGAATATATTCTCAGCATGGAGGGCAGCCGCTGCAGGCTGGTGAAGGGGTAAGGGCACAGTACAAAGACATCAGCTGTGTGGCTGGGAGCCAAAAGACCTGGATGAGTTGGAGATAGATGGAGCTGGCAAGTACAGAAGCTGCAAGTGAGGTTGGGAGATTCATTACAATAAACAAAGAAGTAAACTGACTGAGCTAATGTGTACATATGTGTATGTGTGTGTGGAGAGAAGGAGACAGAGAATAAAGCGAGTGGGTTTCTCACTGTCAGAGAAGAGATTTACAAACATGGGTGGAGAGAAAGAATCCTCAGGGGTGGAATTTATGTAAGAAGTATCAGTATGAACTTTGTGTGCAAATACTCAGCTAGCTATAGAAGTATATAGAGAGATATGTATATGTAGGTGTATGAATGTAGAGAATTATGTATATGTAGGTGTATAAATACAGAGTTATGTATATGTAAGTGTATGACTATAGAGTTATGTATATGTAGGTATATGAATATAGAGAGATATGTAGATGTAGATGTATGAATATAGAGTTATGTATATGTAGGTATATGAATATAGAGAAATATGTATATGTAAGTGCATGAATATAGAGAGTTATGTATATGTAGGTGTATGAATACAGAGTTACATATATGTAGATATATGAATATAGAGAGATATGTATATGTAGCTGTATGAATACAGAGTTATGTATATGTAAGTGTATGACTACAGAGAGTTATGTATATGTAGGTATAAGAATATAGAGAGATATGCATATATAGGTGTATGAATATAGGGAGTTATGTATATGTAGGTGTGTGAATACAGTTATGTATATGTAGATATATGAATATACAGAGTTATGTATATGTAGATGTATGAATATAGAGAGCTATATATACGTAGGTAAATGAATACAGAGAAATATGTATATTCAGGTGTATGAATATATGTACATGTATTTCCCATTCTGTTCTCAGAGAACTCTTTGAAAAAGTGGTATTTCAATAGCAATGAACACATCGAAAACCCAGATCTTGGTGACTGGATACCATCCTCCATTAATAGGAGTCAGAAATTCTTAAAAAATAGCTAATTCTGAGGAGACAATCCAAGATGGCCAAATAGGAACAGCTCTGGAGTACAGTTCCCAGTGAGAATGCAGAAGATGAGTGATTACCACATTTCCAAACGAGTTTTTACTGCCCACAGACAAGGAGATTCCCAGGTGGAAAAGCACCATGAGCCTCCAGCATGGCTGTTTCAGCCAGCGCAGTGGGTCTTCGCACAAAAACACACAAATCTGGGTGGCCATTTCAAATGGCACCTGGAAAGCCCAGGGAACGGAGTTGCCCATTCAACTGAAAACAAGGGGGCTGAAACAGGGAGTCAGGTGATCTGGCTCAGCGGGTACCACCTGCACAAATACCGGAAATCTGAGATGCTCTGGATTTAGAATTTCACAGCAAGCACAGCTGGACCTGGGACAGTCCAGCTCTGTTGGGGGAAGGGCATCTGCCATTACCGAGGCAGTCCACCACTACTGAGGCAATCTGCCATCACTGAGGCAGCCCACCATTACTGAGGCAGTCCACCATTACAAAGAGAGTCCGCCATTACAGAGGCGGGCTGCCATCGTCGAGGCAGTCCTAAGTGTACCTCTATAGACAAAACCGCAAGGAAGTTCACAAAGCAGCTGGGCAGAACCCACGGCAGCCCAGCAATGTCTCTGCTGGCAGACTGTGACTAGGCTACCTCCTCACTTGGCAGGGCATCTCTGAAAAAAGGCAGCAGAATTACATGAATTTATAAATAAAGCCCCACCTTCCCAGGACAGAGCACTGAGGAAAAAAAGGAGGTTATGACTTCCACTGCAGTCAGCTTGAACATACCTGCCAAGCAGCTCTGAACAGAACAATGGAGCTCACAGCTCTGCACTTGAGCTCCTATAAGGGACAGACTGTCTCCTCAAGCAGCTCCCCGACCTCCGTATATCCAAAGAGACACCTCAAAAAGGAGAGCTCAGCCAGACATCTGGTGGGTATCCCTCAGGGACAAAGATAACAGAAGAAGAAACTGGCAGCAATCCTTATGTTCTGCAGCCACTGCAGGTGATCCCCAGGCAAGCAGGGTCTGGAGTGGACCTCCAGCAGTCCTACAGCAGAGGGGCTTGACTGTTAGAAGAAAAACTAAAAAACAGAAAGAAATAACTTCATCATCAACAAAAAGGATGTCCACACATAGAGCCCATCCAAAAGTCACCAACTACAACGACCACAGGTAGATAAATTCACAAAAAGGATGAAAACACCCAACGCCAGAATGCCTTTCCTCCTCCAAGGGATCACAACACTTCACCAGCAAGGGAACAAGGCTGGATGGAGAATGAGTCTGATGAATTGACAGAAACAGGCTTCAGAATGTGAGTGATAAGAAACTTCTCTGAGCTAAAAGAACATGTTCTAACCCAATGCAAAGAAACTAAGAACCTTGAAAAAAGGTTTGACGAAATGCTAACAAGAATAAACAGCTTAGAGAAGAATATAAATGAGTTGATGGAGCTGAAAAACACAACACGAGAACTTTGTGAAGCATACACAAGTTTCAATACCGAATCGACCAAGAAGAAGAAAGGTTATCAGAGATTGAAAATCAACTCAATAAAATAAAACAAGAAGGCAAGATTAGAGAAAAAAGACTAAAAGAAATGAACAAAGCCTCCAAGAAATATGGGATGATGTGAAAAGACCTAATCTACGTTTGATAGGTGTACCTGAATGTGATGGAGAGAATGAATCCAACCTGGAAAACACTCTTCAGGATATTATCCAGGAAAACTTCCCCAACCTAGCAAGGCAGGCCAATATTCAAGTCTAAGAAATACAGAGAACACCACAAAGATATTCCTCAAGAAGAGCAATCCCAAAGCACATAACCGTCAGATTCACCAGGGTCAAAATGAAGGAAAAAATACTAAGGGCAGCCAGAGAGAAAGGTCAGGTTTCCCACAAAGGGAAACCCATCAGACTCACAGCAGATCTCTCAGCAGAAACCCTACAAGCCAGAAGAGAGTGGGGGCCAACATTCAACATCCTTAAAGAAAAGAACTTTCAACCTAGAATTTCATATCCAGCCAAACTAAGCTTCATAAGCGAAG
>CAUYLG010044878.1:0-31723 GCA_963573385.1 Cacajao melanocephalus
TAAGCACAATTATTGGCATAAAAGAGGTTTTTAATACCCATTTTTAGACTGCATTCTAGCCTGGGCAATAGAACAAGAATCTCGTTCTCTCTCCCTCTTTCTCTTCCTCTTTCTTTCTCTCTTACATTCTTTTTTTTCTTCCTTTCACTCTTTCTTTCTTCTTTTCTCTCTTTTTCTTTTTTCTAAAAAAAAAAAAAAAAAAAAAAAAAAGAGCATCCAAATAGGAAGAACGGAAGTCAACCTATCCGTGTTTGCAGGTGGTGTGATTCTGTATTTAGAAAATTTCATAGTCTCAGCTGAAAAGCTCCTAGATCTGATAAACAACTTTAGCAAAGCTTCAGGATACAAAATCAATGCCCCCAAATCACTAGCATTCATTTATACCAACAACAGCCCAGCTAAGAGCCAAATCAGAAATGCAATTTCATTCACAGTTGCCACAAAAAGAATAAAACACCCAGAAATACAGGTAACCATGCACATGAAAGATCTCTACAATGAGAATTACAAAACACTGCACAAAGGACTCAAAAATAACACAAACAAATGGAAAAAATGTTACATGCTTATGGATATAAAGAATTAATATTATTAAAATGGCTATTCTGTCTAAAGCAATTTACAGACTCAATGCTATTCCTATCAAACTGCCAGTGGCATTCTTCATGGAACTAAAAGAAAAAAAACTATTTTGAAATTCATATAGAGCAAAAAAAAAAAAAAAAAGTCCAACTAGCCAAGGCAATCCTAAGCAAAATGGACAAAGCTGAAGGCATCACACTACCTGACTTAAACTATACTACAGGGCAACAGTAACCAAAACAGCATGGTTCTGGTACAAAAACAGTTGTATAAACCAATAGAATAGAAAATAGAGCACAGAAATAAGGCTACACACCCACAAACAACATCTTTGACAAACCTGACAAAAACAAGCAATGGGAAAACAGAATGGGTAAATGAAATAATTACACTAAAGGGCTTCTTCACAGCAAAAGACACTATCAACCTAGTAAACAGACAGACAACCCACAGAATGGAAGAAGATTCTGCAAACTATACATCTGACAAAGGTCTAATATCCAGTATCTGTAAGAAACTTAAACAAATTTACAAGAAAAATACAAGTGACCCCATTAAAAAGTGGGCAAAGGACATGACCACACACTTTTCAAAAGAAGACATACATGTGACCACATGACCACACACTTTTCAAAAGAAGACATACATGTGACCAACAACCACGTGAAAAGAAAGCTTAACATCATTGATTATTAGAGAAAGGCAAATAAAAACCACAATAAGATGCCATCGCATGTCAGTCAGAATGGCTATTAATAAAAAGTCAAAAAATAACAGATGCTTGCAAGGTTGTAGAGAAAAGGGAACACTTATACACTGTGGTAGGAATGTAAATCAGTTCAACCATTATGGAAGGCAGTGTGGTGATTCCTCAAAGAACTAAAAAAAGAACTATCATTCAATCCAGCAATCCCATTACTAGGTATATACCCAGAGGAATATAAATCATTTTATCATAAACATGCATGCACATGTATGTTCATTGCAGCACTATTCACAATAGCAAAGACATGAAATCAACCTAAATACCCACAATGGTGGATTGGATAAAGAAAATTCCATTTATGCCATGGAATACTATGCAGCCATCAAAAAGAACAAGATCATGTCCTTCGCAGGGACATGGATGTAGCTAGAGGGCATTATCCTTAACAAAGTAATGCATGAACAGAAAACCAAATACCTCATGTTCTGACTTAAAAGTGGAAGCTAAATGATGAGAACTCATGAACACAAAGAAGGGAACAACACCCACTGGGGTCTTCTTGTGGGTGGAAGGTGGGAGGATGAGAAGAGCAAAAATGATAACTATTGGGTCCTGGGCTTAGTACCTGTGTGCCAAACAATCTGTACAATGAACCCCTGTGACATGAGTTTACACTTGTAACAAACCAGCACATGTACCCCTGAATCTAAAATAAAAGTTTTTTTAAAAAAAGAAATAAACTGAATGGTACTTTGATAAAGAAATTGTATCTGTGAAATCCAGTTGAATCCATAATTTAAAGAAATTAAAATATTTCTTACAAAAAAACTTCAGAACTAGATGATTTTATTGTAAAGGTTTTCAACATTTAAGAAATATTTAATTTTAATCTTACACAAACTCAGACTATAGAAAAAGCTTTCTATTTTATTAATACAATATAACCTTGCTAACAAAACCTGAAAAGAGAGTGTAAGAAAGAGAAATAACAGGGCATTAGCTCTTATACATGTAAATTCAGAAATCTTTAAAATAGCTGCATATTAAATCTGACTATATATAAAAACTGATAATACATTATGTCTAAATTGGCTTTATTCTAGAATAAAATGTCATTTTAAAATTCAAAAATACCTCATCTTAATCTTTTCCAGAAAACAATAATAAAAATTAAAAAAAACTCAAAAATAAATTTATGCAAATTATTAAATTTACTGAAACAAAGAGGAAAATCATATAATAATTGTAATAGTTGCAGGAAAAGCACCTGATAAAATTTAACAACCTTTCATGATAACCTTTCTCATAACTAGAAATACAACTGTCTTATTTGATAAATTGTGTCTACTACCGTCACTTTATTAAACATTTTACTGGAAATTCTAGCCAGTGCAAAACAAGCAAATGTGTGTGGTGGGGGGTGAGAGGTGTCAGTGTGTGTGCACATGCATTCCATTCCTGAGTTACTTCATTTAGAATAATAGTCTCCAATCTCATCCAGATTTCTACGAATGCCATTAATTCATTCCTTTTTATGGCTGAGTAGTATTCCATCATATACATATACCACAGGTTTCTTTATCCACTCATTGATTGATGGGCATTTGGATTGGTTCAAAGTTTTTGCAATTGTGAATTGTGCTACTATATACATGCATGTGCAAGTATCTTTTTCATATAATGACTTCTTTTCTGCTGGGTAGACACCCAGTGGTGAGATTGCTGGATCAGATGGTAACTCTGTTTTAGTTCTTTAAGGAATCTCCACACTGTTTTCCATAGTGGTTGTACTAGTTTACATTCCTACCAGCAGTGTAGAAGTGTTCCCTGTATACTGCATCCATGCCAGCATCCATTGTTTTTTTATTTTTTTATTAAGTCCATTCTTGCAGGAGTAAGGTGGTATCACATTGTGGTTTTGATTTGCATTTCCCTGATCATTAGTGATGTTGAACATTTTTTACGTTTGTTGGCCATTTGTATATCTTCTTTAGAGAATTGTCTCTTTATGTCCTTTGTCACTTTTTGATGGAATTGCTTGCTTTGTTTTTTTTTCTTGCTAATTTGAGTTTGTTGTAGAGTCTGAATATTAGCCCTTTATCAGATGTATAGATTGTGAAGATGTTCTCCCACTCTGGGTTGTCTGCTTACTCAGTTGACTGTTCCTTTTTTCTGTGCAAAAGCTCTTTAGTTTAATTAAGTCCCAGCTATTTTTTGGTTTTTGTTTTTATTGCATTTGCTTTTGGGTTCTTGGTCATGAAATCCTTGCCTAAGCCAATGTCTAGAAGGGTTTTTCCAATGTTATCTTCTAGAGTTTTTATAGTTTCAGGTCTTAGGTTTAAGTCCCTGATTCATCTTGAGTTGATTTTTGTATAAGATGAGAGATAAGGATCCAGTTTCATTCTCCTACATGTGGCTTGCCAGTTAGCCCAACATCATTTGTTGAATAGGGTGTCCTTTCCCCACATTATAATTTTGTTTGTTTTGTCAAAGATCAGTCGACTTTATGTATTAGGGTTTATTTCTGAGTTTTCTATTCTGTTCCATTGGGCTATGTGCCTATTTTCATACCAATATCATGCTGTTTTGGTGACTATGGCCTTATAGTATAGCTTGAAATCAGGTAGTGTGGTGCCTCCAAATTTTTTCTTTTTGTTTAGTCTTGCTTTGGCTATGCAGGCTTTTTCTGATTCCATAAGAATTTTAGAATTGTTTTTCCTACTTCTGTGAAGAATGATGTTGGTATTTTGATAGGAATTGCATTGAATTTGTAGATTGCATTTGGCAGTATGGTCATTTTCTCAATACTGATTCTACCCATTCATGAACATGGGACGTGTTTCCATTTCTTTGTGTCATCTATGATTTCTTTCAGCAGTGTTTTGTAGTTTCCTTGTAGAGGTCTTTCACCTCCTTGGTTAGGTATATTCACAAGTATTTTATTTTTTTATTTTTGGCAGCTATTGTAAACAGGGTTGGGTTCTAGATTTGATTCTCAGCTTGGTTGCTGTTGGTGTATAGAAGGGATACTGATTTGTGTACATTAGTTTTGTATCCGGAAACTTTGCTGACTTCCTTATTAATTCTAGGAGCTTTCTGGAGGAGTCTGATAATTCAGGAGCAGGTTATTTAATTTCCATGTATTTGCATGGTTTTGAAGTTTCCTTTTGGAGTTGATTTTCAATTTTATTCCGCTGTAGTCTGAGAGAGTGCTTGATAGAATTTCAATTTTCTTACATTTATTGAGGCTCATTTTTGTGGCCTATCATATGGTCTATCTTGAAGAAAGTTCCATGTGCTGATGAATAAAATGTATATTCTGTGGTTGTTGGGTAGAATGCTTTGTAAATATCTGTTAAGTCCATTTGTTTCAGGGTATAGCTTAGATCCATTGTTTCTTTGTTGATTTACTGTCTTGATGACCTGTCTAGCGCTGTCAGTGGAGTATTGAAGTCCCCCACTATTATTGTGTTGCTGTCTATCTCATTTCTCAGCTTTATTAACAACTGTTTTATAAATTTAGGAGCTCCAGTGTTAGGTGCATATGTGTTTAGGCTTGTGATATTTTCCTGTTGGACAAGGCCTTTTACCATTGTATAATGTCCTTTTTTTTTTTTTTAACTGCTGTTGCTTTAAAGTTTGCTTTGTCTGATGTAAGAATAGCTATTCCTACTTGCTTCTGGTTCTATTTGCATGGAATGTCTTTTTCTACCCCTTTGCCTTAAGTTTATGTGAGTCCTTATATGTTAGGTGACTCTTATGAAGTCAGCAGATAGTTGGTTTATGAATTCTTATCCATTCTTCAATTCTGTTTCTTTTAAGTGGAGCATTTGGGCCATTTGTATTCAATGCTAGTATTGAGATGTGAGATACCATTCTATTCGTTGTTGGTTTTTTTATATTTTTGTTTTATAGGTCCTGTAGTATTTATGCTTTAGAGAGGCTCTGTTTTAATGTGGTTCCAGAATTTGTTTCAAGATTTACAGCTTCTTTTTGCAGTTCCTGTAGTGCTGGCTTTGTAGTGGCAAATTCTCTCAGCATTTGTCTGTCTAAAAAAGACTGTATCTTTCCTTCATTTATGAAGCTTAGTTTTGGTGGATACAAAATTCTTGGCTGATAATTATTTTATTTAAAGAGACTGAAGATAGGGCTGAAATCCCTTCTAGCTTACAGTTTCTGATGAAAAATCTGTTATTCTGATAGGTTTTCCCTTATAGGTTACCTGGTGCTTTTGCCTCACAACTCTTAAGATTCTTTCCCTCATCTTAACTTTAGATAACTGATGACAGTGTGCCTAGGTGATGATCTTTTTGCAATGAATTTCCCAGGTGTTCTTTGAGCTTTTTGTATTCGGATGCCTAGGACTATAGCAAGGCTGGGAAGTTTTCCTTTATTATTGCCTCAAATATGTTTTCCAGACTTTTAGACGTCTCTTCTTCAAGAACATTGATTATTCTTGGGTTGGTTGTTTAACATAATCCCAGATTTCTTGGAAACTTTGGTTGTATTTTCTTGTTCTTTTTTTCTTTGTCTTTGTTCGTTTAGGTTAATTTGAAATCCTTTGCTTTGAGCTCTGAAGTTCTTTCTTTTGCTTGTTCGAATCTATTGCTGAGACTTTCCAGAGCATTTTGCAATTCTGTAAGTACGTACATTGCTTCCTGAAGTTTTGATTGTTTATTTACGCTATCTATTTCATTAAAATTTTCTCCCCTGATTTCTTGTATCATTTTTTTTTCACTTTCCTAAATTGGGCTTCACTTTTCTCTGCTGCCTCTCTGATTAGCTTAGTAACTAACCTTCTGAATTCTCTTTCAAGTAAATCAGGGATTTCTTCTTGGTTTGGATCCATTGCTGGTGAGCCAGTGTGATTTGTTTGGGGTTGTTAAAAAAACTTATTTTGTCATATTACCAGAGTTGGCTTTCTGGTTTTTTCTTATTTGGGTAGGCTCTGTCAGAGGGAAGGTCTAGGGCTCAAGGCTGTTGTTCAGATTCTTTCATCCCACAGGGTGTTCCCTTAATGTAGTACTCTCCCCTTATTCCTAGGGATGTGGCTTACTCAGAGCAGAGGTGTAGTGATTGTTATCTCTCTTCTGGATCTAGACACCCAGCAAGTCTACCAGGCTCTGGGGTGGTACTGAAGGTTGTCTGCCCAGAGTCCTGTGATGTGAACCATCTGTGAGTCTCTCAGCCATGGAGATTAGCACCTGCTTCAGTGGAAGTGGCAGAGGGGTGAAATGGACTCTGTGAGGGTTCTTAGGTTTGGTTGTTTAATGCACTATTTTTTTGCTGGTTGGTCTCCTGCCAGGAGGTGGCACTTTCACGAGAGCATCAGCTGTTTTAGTATGGGGAGGAACAGGTGGTAGGCAGGGCCCTAGAATCCCCAAGAGTATATACCCTTTGTTTTCAGCTACCAGGGTTGCTAGAAAAGGACCATTAGGTGGGGGCAGAGCTAGCAGTGTCTAAACTCGGACTCTGCTTGGGCAGGTCTTGCTGCAGCTGCTGTGGGGGATGGGAATGTGGTTCCCTGATCCATGGAGTTATGTTCCTAGGAGAGTTATGGCTGCCTCTACTGTGTCATGCAGGTTGTCAGGAAAGTTGGGGAAAGCTGGCAGTCACAGGCCTCACCCAGCTCCCACGTAACCCAAAGGGCTGTTCTTACTCCCACCGTACCCCCCACAATGGCTCCAAATCTGTTTCCAGGCAGTGGATGAGCAGGGCTGAGAATCTGCTTCAGGCTACCTGCCTCCCAACTGCCACAGCAAGTAGGGCTTTCATGCTTCCCCTGCACAACCCCACCTCCTCCACGGTGCGGAGTCTGCACATGGGATTCATGCCCTCCCCCAAGTCCTGGCCAGGAGACTTCTGGATCCATTCAAATTGTTACAAAGTTCAGCTGGAGGTCTCCTTCTCTCTGTGGCCTTTTCCCAGTGCCTCTGGCAGCCCTCCTCAAGGAGCCCTGTGAGGCAAGGCAGAAATGGCTTGCTAGGGAACCCAGTGAGCCCACAGGGCTTTTCCCGCTGCTTCCTCTATCCCTGTATTTCACTTGGCTGTTTAAATTGACTCAGCTCCAGGTGAGGTCAGAATCTTCTCCTGTGATCTAGACCTTTATGCTCCCCAGTGAGGGTGTGTGTTCAGGAGCTGACTGTCCCCCTTCCCTACTTCCACGGTTTGCAGTTTTGGCACTCACAGTATTCAGGGTGTCTTTTGGGCCCTGCAGGAGCAATCACTTCCTTCAGAGAGTCTGTGGGTTCTCTCAGCCTTCCTGATTTATTCCTGCAGTTCGTGATGCAACCCTCCACTTGCTGCTTTCTCTGTGCAAGTGGGAGCTGCAATCTAGTCCTGCCTCCCATCCACCGTGATCTCTGGAATATGTCTGAAATGTTCTGTGTCTTGATTTGAGTGATAGTTTTACACATATACTCGTGTGTGTACGTGTGTATAATAAATGAGTTATATACTTATAGTTTGTGAGTGTTACATTTTAATAAAAATAAATCTTAGAAATTATGGTATATTTGTTCTTTATCTTTTATCAGTATACTTCCTCTAGTATTCATATAGAGAACCAGGGTTAAATTCATGTTTACAAAGGTAAAGGGCAGAATGAATTGATATCCTAGACACTGAAAAGAACAAATGTGAGATTAAAATTTCAAACAGTTTTGAAAACTACTACATTATGTAGTCTTTCACTCTCTCTCTTTCTTGGTATCAGACCATTGCTCATGCTTTTTTCTCTGCTTAAAATGTTCTTACTTCTCTTGTGACTTCTCTACTCATCCTTTAGGTCTCACTGCTTGCTCTGGAAAGCCTTTCCACAACCCCAAGTATGAGTTAGGTACCCCTCTTATGTACTCTTATAACATCCTTTGCTTACTACTATCATCTACTTGACGCTCCATAATTTAATTGCCTTCTTAATTTATTTGTCTCCCAATTAAGCTGTCAGTTCCTGAAGGGGAACTTGAGTTACTGAAGGTTGTGTCTTCAACACTTGGCACAATGCCTAGTAGGTGCTCACAAATCATTTGTTGAATTATTAGATGGATACAGAACAAGTTGGACCTATCAATTCTCAGCAGAAAGATTATGCATGATACCTGATTCCAGCAGGATAGCACAATGGACTTAGAGGCAACTGGGAACAGTTTTTCACTGCCTGCATCACCATTGTAATGATGAGAGTTTCTCACTCCTGGGGTTTATTCAACACACATCACATTTCATTACTATTTTAAAGAAAGCAAACTGAAAACTGGATTAAAGAAATGTCATCACTAGAAGGTGTTGAAGAAGTCTCCCAAATAAACTTGCTTTCCAAACCCAAATGCAAAAGCTTAGGAAGAGTATAAATGAATGTGATGAGTTGTGTTTTTGCTCCCAATTATTAAGTGCCCTTCCTGTAAGTGTTTTATATATCCGCAGCATTGCCATATGACTTGAAGGACTTCCATTTGGAAGAATTATATTTCCTTGTCCCATTGAGGTCAGTTTGGCCAGTGATTTACATTGGCCAATAGAATGTGAGAAAAAAAAAAAAAAAAAAAAACATACTGTGTCCGAGAGGAAGCATTAAAAGCCATTTCTTATTTGACTTTTTTTTCCCCCTTTGCAACAAGAACAGTGTATTCACAATGAGGGTGGCTCCTTCAGTCTAGATCCTGGAACTTGTCACCATCATAGACCAAATGTAATGTGAGCAGAAAATGAACCAGTGTTGCTGCAAGACACTGAGATTTTGAGGCCGTACCACAGTAGAACCTGGTCTAAAAAAATGGAAGCAAGTATCAGGTGTAGGACTTACCAGATTCAAGAAAACCTCTGTCCCAAGAGACAGCCAGTCCTTAGCTCTCACGGATTGTAACAATGTAGAAATGCATACTAACTCTTGCCAGATCTTCCTGTAAGAGGAGCCGAATTTTTAATTAAATCCCTTCCTGATTTTCAATTAAAGTATACCTTCTTTTTAAATGTTGGCAGCTAAATCCATATGTTTAAAAAACACGGCAAATCAAATCAAGTAATACCTTAATGATCTCTTTTCCATTCTCTAGTTTGTTTATATGTAAAATAAGAATGCTAATATCTGTTCTGCCTCTCTAACAGGGTTATATTGAGTGTTAGCTTTGTCTTACCTTATAGTTTTTTTAAAAAAAAAATTAAATTCTGAAATGATGCTAAACTAACAAAGGTCAGGTAAATTCTTAGACTACTCTGGCAAAGCAGACTGGACAATTCTAAGGTGATGAGGTACCAAAGAGGCTAGCAGTACAAACCACTGTGCCTCAACTTTCCCATCCTTCCCCCGTTCTCCACTCCTCCATGCAAAACATGAAAAACAGACCTCTCCACTGGCACATCAGACTAGCATGCAACCATCTTCAGGAATCATCTGAGCCTGAAATGATTGAAAGACAAGTAATTGACAAAAATGAATGGGTTTCTGTCATGCAACATCATGGTTTATGACAGAGAACTGTTGCAAGTAAACAAGCAAGGTTTGTGTTGTTAGACCCAAGTTGACTGTTTCCCAGATTAAAACATTGAACTTCATCCTTCTTAACCACATCATAGAAACGATTCAGGCAATTAAAAAGAAAAAAGAAAAAAAAATTTCCCAAAGACATAGTATCAAGAAAATTGGATACATTTTCTATGTTTGATCAAATGTCTCAGAAGTACTTGTTTTATTTTATGCAAAGAATCAAAATTCTTAAAAGATGTGGATTTGTCTAATAATTTGCATGATATAGCTCATAGGTAGAATTTTATAATAATCCTGAATGTGTGTTTCAGTAAAAATATTTTTAAAAAATTTAAAGACGATTAGGGAATGCCTGAAAGAGAAAAACGTAATCTGTTGTATATTTTTTTCTGTTGCATTTTCAGGGCTCACATTTTTCATTTCATTGCGCAGACAAGCCACTAGAGGTCACTGTGTAGCTCTGCTTCCTCAAACCCTGTGTGAGATGCTGAATCTGACCTCTAATTTCCCCACTGAGGACTCTCCAGGTTTTGCCTTACGTTAATAGGGTCAGATAGTGACAACCCATCCACTTGAAGAAAGCTGCAAACCTGTTCTTATCCCAAGGCCAGTTCCCATTCCCCAGGTTACTAAAAGCTGATTGGTCCTCAGGTGACTGAGAGCAAAGCATTCATTGCTTTCCTGTGGCTACCTATGTCATCTAGTCCCCAGCCCTGATGGCTGGAGTTACTGCCCCCCAGCCTCTGTAGGGCATTGTGCCAGTTGCTGGAAACAGAACGACGGAGACAGAACCCACAAATACAAAGGAAAGGATCGTTCAGAACAACCTGAGACAGGTGTTAATAAACAGGCGTGTGTCAGCGCTATAGGAGTTTAGAGAATTGTTAACAATGCGATTCTGCGACAAGGAAAGTGGGCAGTCATGGAAGAGAAAGCGCTCTCAGACTGTGACCAGTCCAGGCTGAAGAAGATATGAAAGCTGAATTTTAGGCTGTTTCCTTTTCCTTTCCCCTTCCTGCCTTAGCAAGGGACCTCCATACTGGAGGGAACCTGAAGCTAGGATATGACATAGGTTACCCGAAGTATGTTTAAAAAATGATCAGCCCATACACCCCAGGACTGCCCGTAAGAAGTTGCTTTCCTCTGCACTGCAATATTCATTTGTCATGTATTGATTTGAGAAATATTTATTGTCAAGTGTGCCCCAAGCGCTCATTGATAAATAAGATAGCCATAGTCAGGGTGTGCCCACTTGGAAACTGTAATTCAGTGGGAACATGATGATTGCAATGTAGTGTAATAAGTCCTATGATGAGGGGAGAAGAGGACACCATGTGAGTATAGAGCAGGGGCATCTGACCAAGACAGTGAGTCAGGGAAGGCTTCGTGGAGGAAGCACTAGTCAATTGAGACCCTAAGCAGAACTGGAGGCCACCTAAAGAAGGAGTAGGTGTATTCCAGGTGACGGTAGCACCGCCCAGAGGAAAAAAGAATCAAATAGGATTGTATCTGTATATACACAGTTTTGAGATCTTGCTGTTTTCCACTTATCCATTTTATCCTGAGTCTCCATAACTTTAACCGTTTTTGAACACATGATTTTTATTGTTGCTGTAATAGTCCATTGTAAGAGTAGTAAGAGTAGTGACATTTATTCACTTATATTCAGAAACAGCATTTTTAAGACTCATGCTAATTGCTCTCCCTTTGTCAATACAAAATCATGTGAAATAATTCTTACTGCTTATATAAATATCAACATTTCCTTTATGTGGTTGACTCTTGAGCACAATTCCTGCAACACAACCTGATATCCAGCCATAACAAACACTGAATTTATGGAAGGTATTGATTGATGACATATTGTTTAATTTTAACTTTTTTATAAATTTTGCTGCAGTTGTTTTTCATGAATTGGCAGGGCCTTAAGAGGCGCTCTGGATTCTTGTCCTGCTGCTCAGATCACCCGCTCCGTGTCATTCATTCTTCCATCTCCCTCAAGTCTGCATCTCTGCTCCCTCCATCCCCTAGTCCCTCAGTCTCAGGCTCCTCCCTCTCTGGGATGCTCTGCTGATACTTATCTCCATCTTTTCTCCAGTAAATAATGTTTTTTTTCTCTGTGGCCCAGATTCCCGAAGCTGCAAACATTGGCTTCATAGATGATTTTTTTAAAAACCACACTTTGGGTAAAAATATAAGTATGATCTATGTGGCAAATTGTTCACATAGCAAATTGATTTTCTGGGTCAGGCAGGAAAGACTTTCACAAAAATCTTATAGGAAGTAAGATGATTTAGATGGAGTATCTAATCACCGTCTGTTGAATCATTTCAGATCTAATTTACATTTTTTGTTCTGCCTCCCTTCAACATTGAGCTTCCTCAGATTTCCATACCCTTCACTTTCATCCGCTTTAACAATAAGGTTTTGGGTTTGTTGGGTTTTGTCTCTGACTGTTTGCCGTTATTGTCTTGGTATTCACTTATGCTTACTTACACCTATTTCAGAGAGAAACGGCTCACTGGTTTCATAGCTGTCCAGGCACTAGCTGTTCAGTTCAAACTCTATTTTCAATGAAAGATTTCTTACGTCTCCTGTCTCTTACGTTGCTCTGTGACTCACCATGAGTTTGGGAGTCTTTCAGAACCTCAGAACACTCAAATGCTTTAAATTTCTCAATTATGTTCATTTCACATATCGGAAGTCACTTTCATTTGGACCACATGAGAAGGTCTGTAGCTCCGCAACAGGTACATCAGCCTGGCACATGCCCTGGCCTCAGAGCTTCACAGTCCAGTTCTTTGTCCAATTGGGTGGCTCCTGTCTATCACCTTGCCATACCCACTTTACTTACGCAAAGTTAATATCACAAATAGCAGCCCGTTCCTTGCAGTGAAAATTGTACTTACCACTTTCATAGCCCCAGTTAAGAAGATACCCGTGTATCTTTATTAACAGGCACTTACCAGTTTTGCATCATTTAAAATGCTTCCCCTGCCTATTAGCTGATGATGGCCTCAGGAAGGTGGACCTGGAAGATAACAGCTAGCAGGCTGAGGTCAGACGCTAACACTTGCAGTTGTCCCTGGTGTTTTTTTGCACTGACTTTGGGAGCCAGCTCATGATCTCAGGATGTATGGAAAAATAATCTTTGTATTACTATTGTCAGGTAAGTGATTTTATTTTAGCTTGGTCCTGTTTTATTGGATATGAGATCATAGAATAAAATAGAAACGACCCTATTTTAGTTCTATCTTATTTAAATGAATAAATGAGTAGTATTTCCTATTCCAGTCTGGTGTATGGATTTTACTGGAACTCAGCTGCCAATGTGGGGGAAATGGCACAAGCGAGCCCAGTATTTACAGCTGAATCCAGTTTTCTAGTATGAGAAGCTTACTTCAATTCTAAGAATTAAAAGAATTGTATCAAATGCTATGAGAAATACCTCTGTGTGAATGAATGTATTGCTTTGTTTGAGTTATAAGGAGATTCACTTCCAAACTAAAGAGTTATTAATGAAGGCATTGGTAGCTATATGGCTTTGAGTTTTCAAAAAGTATCATTTTCTACTTCTGCCAAATAGTGAGAAACCAAAAGTATGAACGCTGAAACCATGGGGAGTTGTTCACTACTCTGTGGGTCCATTATTAAAGTGTGACATTGGAAGAAAAAAAAACAAAAACAACTCTTACTGGCTCAGGTGTCATGTGAATTTTTGAAGAAATCTAAATCCATTAAAATAAAGAAATATCACAGGGTTATTATTAAATTATATTAATTCAATAATTTGAATTTATTTAACTTAATTTAAATTTAATTATTAATTTAGTGTATTAAATTAACATGAGTTTGGCCTCTTTCTGAGAATGTTACAGTTAAACCTCCTCTCAATTGAGTGTTTATGTGTTAGCGAAACTACTGCCCAGCACACACATAAGGGGCAGGCAGTTACTTGAAACATTCTGAGTCTATTAAACATTACTGTACCCTAAGTTAGAGCAAGTGTCAAGGATCTACTAAATGCTCTGTAGCACATAGGGAAGAGAGATCAGCATTTTCTAAGATACCCTAGGAGAGGATGAAATAGCGTAATAGTTAAGAGCACAGGCATGAGGAACAGACAGAACTGGGTTCAAATCCAGTTTTACTTCTCAAGGCTGGGGAACATGAAGGCAAATTATGTGCCCACATTTTTTTATGTGTCCTCATCTGTAAAATGCAGGCAATGTTGGTACTTACCTCATAGTAATAGCATAAAGACCGAACCAGCTGTTTAATGGAATACACTTCCCGACGCCTGAAACAAAGTAAAATGTTAAGCTTACTATGTATTTTCTATGCTAAGAATTAAGTATCATGATTAATAATTATTAAAAATATAAGTATTATTAAGTAGTAGCTATCGATAATTATAGATTAGGGAACAAACCTACGTATGTGATTGGTGATTTCTGAAAAGCCAGAAGAGAAAACTACAGAAAAAAACAGAAGACAAATATAGCTACTCTGATTCGTTTACCAGAAAAGTATGAAAATATTTAGTTTGAAGAAAAGAAAACAAATGATAAGCATGTGGTGTAATATTTGTATATATAGTCATATATTTGTAGTGCTATTACACAGAAAAAAGAAGATGTATTCTTTGTTTTACTCCTTGGAGTAAACCAAACTTGGCATAACTCAACCAAAATTAGACACTGCAGACTCTCCTGGGAGTGTGCCCGGTATTTGGGAAAGCTCTGGGTGTCTTACAGGTGCCCCAGATTTGGAAAGGGTTCCCGGAAAAGAAATAATTTTTTCTTTAGTTTCTACCACTACTCAGGCAGATAGTGGATTAAACCCTTAACTGGCACTTGACGCAGCGGTCACTGGGGCCAGGTGACCCCGAAGGCTACCGTGGTCTCCAGTACTCCAGCTGTTATCGTCGTAGTTTCAGAAACCCTCCTAGGAAACTCTCTTGATATGGCTACTTTACAGTATAACAGAAAGGTGTAAGAGCAAGTTTTTACCCCATACTCATCAGCTGAAAAGTAAACATGGAGAAGCCTTAAAGCCTTTTTCTTTTTCTTTTCTTTTTTTTTTAGACGGAGTCTTGCTCTGCCGCTGGGCTGGAGTGCAGTGGCTCGATCTCAGCTCACTGCAATCTCCGCCTCCCGGGTTCAAGTGACTCGCCTGCCTCAGCCTCCCGAGCAGCTGGGACTACAGGCCCAGCTAATTGTTGTATTTTTAGTAGAGACGGGCTTTCACCACGTTGGCCAGGCTCGTCTCTATTCCCTGACCTCGTGATCTGCCCGCCTCGGCCTCCCAAAGTGCTGGGATTACAGGCGTGAGCCACCGCGCCTGGCATTTTTATTTTTTCTCTATAAAAAAAGATGATTGCCTTGTTTTCTCCAGGAATCTTAAGAATGTAGCCAATATTTCTATTCTAAACTTATCAGAGGTCTTCTTCCAAATGGAGAATCCATTTTTTCTAATACGACTTGATTCTTCCCTGAATTCCTGCACTCATTTCACGCCTCAGTCATTACATGTCAGACTGTGAACCAGGCACTGAGCCCACAGCCGGAAGACAAATGAGCTCCCATGGAGGATCCCTGCAGGCCGGGCTCAGTGGATGGTGGGAGGGAACACAGATAATACACGGAACAACAACTATCTTATTAAAATAAGACAAAACAGACAGTCAAAAATAATACAAAGAGATAAAACCAGGTAAGATGATAAACATGAATGCCAAAAACTGCTTAAGAAAGGGTAGCAGGAAATTATTTTCTGAGAGATGGCATTTCTGCTAAACGTGGAACAAGGAGACAGAGCCAAATTTTCCCAAAAATTCTGGGGAAAGAGGATGGAAGGCAGAGGGAAGAGCAAGGGCAAAAATTCTGAGACAGGAGGTAAGTTAGTGTTTTCAAGGAAAAGCTGGAGCTTTTATTTGACAATCAGATTCTGAAGCTAAGAACCAATTTGTAAATACAGTACTATATCACTTCAACTAGAAAATTATGGCATAAACCAGGAGTCGCCAAAAGTTTTTTTTTTTTTACTTAAAAATTCATACAAAATTTGCATTCTAGGTCATAATATACTGATTTAATTGGAGGAAACAAGGGGACTGGTATGATATCATTATGCCTACTTTATTCATTCGTGTATCCCCAGAATCTAGCACAGTTCCTGATTAGTATTTATAGTAGGATATTGGTTGAATAAGCAAAGAAGGAAGTGAAGGCAGGGAGAAAGAGAGACAAGCAGAGAGGGAGAGGAAGGAAGAAAGAAAAAAAAAGAAGAAGAGAGGAGGGAGGAAGAGAGGGAGGCAGGAAGGGAGGAGAGAGAAGGGAAGGAAAGAGGTGGGAAGAAAAGAAGGAGGAAAGGAAAGAGGAAATACTTGTTTTCATCTGGTCAGACACAGTGAGTGCTCGGCGAAGGCAGATCATGATTATCCTGTGCGTCTGATTCATACCCCTGCAGGTAAATCAGTCTGAAAAGCACATATTTAGAATGACTAAATGAAGAAACAAGGCAGCTGTTTTTTTTTTTTTCCTGAGATCCAAGAAGAGAGCCTTGCTAGCTGTCTATTTCATTGGTACAAGAAAGAGTTATAGGAACTGTATGCCAGGGAATACATGACTATAAATTCTTCAAAAGCAAAACTTGTGTCTTCACTTATGTGTCCCACACATTGTCATCCACATAGTCGGCAGTCAGTATCAACTACTCAAAATGACAAATGACAAAAGACCAGAATTTTGTGGCAGACTAGTTTAGCCATGAAAAGTCATTTAACCCCAGCAGGACCCAGTTTTCTTGTGCCTGTTCGATGGAGCACTGAGGTGGTTACAATACAAAACAATCATTTTTCATCTGTAAACCCCATTGAACCCCCAAAATTCAGCCTGAGATGAGCCGGACTAGTCGCCAAACCTATAAATACCTTTAGTATGGTGTGAAATAGGGTTTTTAGAAAGAAAGGGACAGCCCACTGTGAATTCCTTTGCAGAAAAGGTCTGAAGAGAGGGGAAAGTAGGGATGGTATCTCAAAGTTGCTTTGTAGTGATTTTAAAATAGAAAAATTAGCCTAACATTCTTGTGATAAATTTCTTTTCACCTTGGTTTCTAGAAAACTATTCAAAACATCTACAGCCTGTTTGAGAAGTAAACTTTTGAGGAATTTCCCCCAAGTTATCTTTATAGATTATATTTGACACCAACTGCAAATGTAGTATCTTTTGTCCAAAAAATTCACAACCCTCCTTATATGGTACTGACAAAATCAGGCTGGACCTACATTTTTCCATCGTAGATTTCCAGCCATTTTTATCATATCCACATCTTTAGTAAGTACCTATCTGTGTAGTTTTCTGTGATAAATGAACTAAACTAAAACTAAAGCAAAAATATTGAGAATAAATATTCTGGGTTTATCTCTGGGTGTTGGGATCATAAGGTATTTTTTCTGATTTTAAATACTTTCTAAACTTTCTGCTAAGAGAACCGTATAATATAATCTGGACAAATTTTAAAATGTTTTATAAAGCAAACTGAACAAACATAATCTCTGCTTTCTAAGAAGTCTTTAACTTTTGTATGTTACTCATAGACTATGACCTATACAATTTATTTGGGATATTTATTAAGAATTTCTGTCTAACCCAAATTATTATATGTAAGCACTGGAAAAAATGATGTCCTCTTTGCTTGTAGTGTACAAAGTTCTATAAATAGTTATTGAATCAACTTTGGTATTTCTACCCCTAGATTTATATATAGCAGGTTAGGTTCTGTACATAGGTAGGTTCTGAATAATAATAACCAACACTGATATAGCATTTACTCTGTGCCACACACTGTTCTAAATCATATACATTCATTTAATTTTTAAAATTGTGGTAAAATACACATAGTCTAAAATTTACCATTTGAACCATTTGGAAGTGTACAATCGGTAGCATTTAATGCATTCAAAACAATGCACACCCATCACCATTATCTAGTTCCAGAACATTTTTATCACTCCAAAAGGAAACCTCTCACCCATTAGCAGCCATTTCCAACTCCCCTAGCCCCTGGAAACCACTGATTTGTTTTCTACCTCTACAGATTTACCTATTTTAGATATTTCATTTAAATGGAATCATATAATAGGTAGCCTTTTGTGTATGGCTTCTTTCACTTAAGGTAATGTGTTTACCGCATGTTCTCACTCATAAGTGGGTGTTGAACAATGAGAATACATGGACACAGGGAGAGGAACATCACAGACTGGGGTCTGTTGGTGGGGTGGGGGGCTCGGAGAGGGATAGCAGGGGGTGGAGAGATTGGGGAGAGATAACATTAGGAGAAATACCTAATGTAGGTGATGGAGTGGGGATGGATGCAGCAAACCACCATGGCATGTGTATGCCTATATAACAATCTTGCAAGATCGCATATGTAACCCAGAACTTAAAGTAAAAAGAAAATATAAATAAATGCTGAAAAAAAATACATAATGTGTTTAAAGTTCATCCATATTGTGGCATATATCAGTATTTCATTCCTTTTATAATACTATTCCATTGTGTTGGTATATTACATTTTACTTATCCATCCATCATTTGATTAAAATTTGGGTTGTTTTCACCTTTCAACTACTATTAATATTTCTGTACTTGCTTTATTTGAACCCATTTTTAATACTCAATGATGTAAAGGAGTAGAATTGCTGGGTCATAGTAATTTTATGTTTAAATTATTAACAAATTGCTACTCTTTTCCACAGGAGCTGCACCTTTTTACCTTTTCACCAGGGTGTATGAGGTGCCAATTTCTCCATATTCTTGCCAGAAATTGTACTTTTCCATTTTTTAAAATTTTAGCCATTCACTTCAGAGCATATGAAATGGTTTTTCACTGTGGTTTATTACGTTTATGTAACAACTAATGCTGCTGAGCACCTTCTCATGTGGTTGTTGGTAATTTGCATTTTGCATATGTTTAGAGAAATGTTGGTTCTAGTCCTTTACTCATTTTAAAATTTATTTTTGTTTTTTGTTGCTAAATTGTAAGAGTTCTTTCTGAATCCTGGATATAGTCTTATCAGGTATACTATTTGCAAATATCTTCCTTCATCCTGTAGATATTTGATTTTACTTTTGATAGTTTTTTGATGCACCAATGTTTTTCATTTTCAAGTCCAATTTATTTTTTTTCTTTTGTTGCTTATGCTCTTATATCATATCTAGAAATAATTGGCAAATTTAAGGTCATAAAAATTTCTCCCTGTGTTTTCTTCTGAGAGTTTTGTAGTTCTCTCATATTTAGATCTTTGGTTTATTACCAGTTAATTTGTCTATACGATGTATGATAAGAGTCTACCTTTATTATTTTGCAGTTGTCCCAGTAACATTTGTTAAAGAGACTATCCTTTTCTCATTAAATGGTCTTGACACCCTTCTTGAAAGTTAACTGGCAGTAGATATATGAGTTTATTTCTGCAGTCTCAATTCGATCTGAAGAACATATCTATTCTTGGGGCAAAATCATAGTTTTATTGCTGTTTCTTGGTTCTAAATTTTTGAATCATGAAGTGTAATTCATCAAACTTTGTTCTTGTTTTTCAAGATTGTTTTGGCCTAACAATTTCATAGAAATTTTAGGATTAGTTTTTCCATTCTTGCCAAAAAAAATTACATGCATTTTTAACTTAATTAATCTGTTCAATAACTCTATAAGGTAGAGACTATCAGCCTATTGTATAATGATGGTATAAAAATATAGAGATTAAGTAAATTTTGCCTGTTCTCAGGTAATTGTTAAAGAAATTAGTTTGAACTTAGGCAGTCGCACTGCTGAATCTGTGCACTTAGAGAATACGTTGTGTTGCCTGTACTGTATCTAGTGATACTCCAGGACTGGCTCCCTTAGTCTTACAACATTGTCACTCAGTGTCCTGATTGTGCTTTCATCAAGGTGAAGACTTTGAAGGTTGATGTTCTGTCTTTCTCTTGTGGTGCAGCTAAGGAACTCTAACTGTATGGCTGTTATGTTAGCCTTTTACTCCTTTTTATATGGGTGATAGAAATTTCTTTTTAAATTCTAGAGGCCTCCTTTTGACGTTATCACTTATTTCCCAGTCATAATTATATTCTAAAAGTCAAAATAAAAGGAAATAAATGCAAAACAAAAAACAGGAATAGTACAGCTATTTGAGGCAGCTGAGAAGATAGACCATGGCACTGAAATTGCATTTTGCTAGGAAAAAGACCACAAAATTTCTCCCCCTTGCCACCTTTCCTGAACTGTTCTGTTAGATTCAGAGCTCAAAAACATTGTATCAGAAAATGTCCTTTCAAAATAAGTGTATGGGAATATGGGAATGCATAATAAAATCTGTCCTCACTGATGTGTTAGCAAAAAACCATATAAATCAATAGCTTGTGCTTGCAAGCAGATATATTTTAGATCCTTTCAGTGTTTGTTTTTTGCTTTATTGATCTATCACAATTGGAGAAAATGTAAAATTTCTCACTGTTATTGTATTTTTGCCAATTTCTTATTCTGCTTTATATTTCTTGTTGCTATGTTATTGGTCTATAATGGTCCATAATTACTTAAGAATCATTGTGAAATATAGTGCTTAATGACACAAGTTAATCTTTTTCATTTTCTGTAATATCTTTGCTCTTAATTCTACTTTGCTTAATATTTAGATTGTTGTTCCTGTTTGTTTATTTATTTAACATACTGGAGTCAGAGTCTCGTTCTGTTGCCCAGGCTGGAATGCAGTGGTGTGATCTTGGCTCACTGCAACCTCCACCTCCCGGGTTCAAGCATTTCTCCTGCCTCAACCTTCCAAGTAGCTAGAGCCACCATGCCTGGCTAATTTTTTTGGATTTTAGTAGAGATGGGGTTTCACTGTGTTGTCTAGGCTGGTCTTGAACTCCTGAGCTCAGGCAATCTGCCCGCCTTGGCCTCCCAAAGTGCTGGGATTACAGGCGTGAGCCACGGCACCCATCCTATCTGTTTTGACTCAGTCTAAAGTCTTTGTCTTCTAATACAATGTAATCCATATACATTCATTAGTTCATAACTGAAATTTAGTATCTTATTTCTGTCATCCTTATTTCATATTTTATTATGATTCCTTGTTTCTGCTCTTTTGATATATATATACTATGTTTTATTTGCTTTTATCCTCTTAAGTGTTTCTAAAAGTATATAGCCTACTTGTAATTGTCCCATTAGCTAACTTTATGTTTTTGAAAGCATTCTCTCTCGGAATTCTCATTTTGGTGGCGCGGCACACATAGAAAGTCTAAGTACTTTCTGGACTTAGATAAGCTGGATAGAGGTGTACATGAGCCACTGGTCAATGGCTTGCACAGGCCTTGAGTGCATTTCAGATATGTCATAGGCTGTTGATTCCCTCAGCCCCTCTGGCAGCCAGGTATTCAGATAGGGTATAGCCAGGTGCATCAGTCTGAAAACACAATCAAGTATTATTGAGACATAGTTAATGTACATTACAACTCACAGCACACACTCACACACACATGTGTCTGAAATAAGATTCCACAAAATAATACCTTCCCTTATTATGTGTGATGTACTTTGATATATTCTCTTCTATTTTATACAACTTAATTTTTTTTTAGAGACAAGCTCTTGCTCTGATTCCTAAGCTGAAGTACAGTGGCACAATCATAGCTTACTTCAGTCTCCAACTGCTAAATTCAAGTGATTCTCCAGCTTCTGCCTCTCAAGTAGCTGAGACTTCAGGTGCGCACAACCACACCTGACTAAATTTTTTGTTATTTTATTTGTAAAGATGGGGTCTTGTTATGCTGCCCAAATGGTTCTTGAGCTCCTGGCCTCAAATGATCCTCCTACCTTGGCCTCCCAAAGCACTGGTATTACAGGCCTGAGCCACCACACCCAGACTGCAACTTAATTTTTTAATGCCAGTGACAACCCAGTAGGCTGATTTCATGGCCCATTAGTAGAGGAATGCACCATCTTCATTGCATGTTGGAATTGTCTCAGAGAACCTATGGAGCACTGATAATTGGGTTTCATATCCAAAGATTCTACTAATACAGGAGCCAAGCAAACTATAGCCTATGAATGGCCAGCCCCCTAGTTTTGTATAGCTTACAAGTTAAGAATGATTTTTACTTTTTTAAGTGCTTAAAAAATCAAAAGAAGAATAATAATATGTGAATATTATATGAAATTCAAATTCTACTGTCCACAAATCGTTATTAGAATATAGTCATACTCATTTGTTTTTGCTTTAGTTTACATATTGTCTATGGCTGTTTTTGCACAGTGACAGAGTTGAATATTTATAATAGATGACCTACAAAGGCTAAAGTAGTTACTTTCTCTCCCTTTACATAGGAAGTTTATTAATGCTTGCGCTAAGGGATCTCAACAGAAAATTTGGAAAACTTAGGTTTTAGACTAAAGATTTCCAATCTAAATTCCTGTGGAGCTTTTTGATACTGCTGCCAGGTGGTGGTGGGCACAGGATATGAGGCTCCAGGCCAAAAACCCAGGCTGGCTTCTACCATGCAGTTCAGCTCTGTCTATTTCACACACTGATGAGTTTATCCTTGGAAAGTGATTAAAGTAAAATTAAATGCAATTTGAGGAAGGAAGTGAGGAGGACTGTAGCTCTTAAACAAAACCATAAGAAACACCAACATTTAAGATGACAAATGGTGTTATTTCTAAAGTCGTTCAGGCTAATATCCCATTCTGTAGCTGTTCAAGTTATACATAAAGGTAACACTAGAACCATAGAAAGTGTAAGAATGGACCTCAAGACTCAGGAAAATGAAGTTCACATATATTAATCTATATTACCAGTGAAGCAGTTGTTCTCACTGCTGACAGCACATCAGAATCCAATGCCTGGATACCACAGAGGATTCTATCATGCAGTCAAGGATGAGAACTACCGAACTAGTTTCGTTTCTGCAATTCTTTATTGTTCAACAAGTGAAAGAAAGTACCAGTGGTGTGAGAACTTTGGCATAAAGTTTTTGTTTTTAATTAAAATTCTTTTCATCCAGCCCAACGTCCTTAAGCCCAAATTTAATGTGTGTGAAGTTCAGCTACAGAAATACCAATATCTTACACTAAAGCAGGCACAGGTAAAGTATGCAAAATCCCCTTTTGTTCTGAGGATTCTTTAGTGGGCAGGAGTGAACAGATTGGAATATGCTTGGCTGGAGAAATTAAGATTCAAGTTAACAAACTTAACAACCAGAACCATCTGCCCTTCCTTAATATGGATTTGCCACTGCAGGCCACCCTACAATTCTATGTTAGAGGTATAACATTCCCACTCTCAGACTATGAACAAGGTAAATTATTATTTTTATATCTTTTCATTTATCTTTAATTTGCTGAAGTGCAGGCTTGCTTGAGAGTTAGTTGCATTACAATTTGGTGAGAATTTAATATTCTCTCAATGACACTTATTTAATGCTCTCATTCTGTTTCTGCTACGTAGATCACAGTAGACCTTGGCAAACAGTTCTGTAGTTACATAGATCTGAATCAAAAGCCACGTCTGCCACTTAGCAGCTGTGAGAGCTTGGGCAAGTTAGGCAATGTTTCTGATGTGTTTTATTTTTCTCCGCCACAAAGAATAACACATAACAATAGCTTCTCTGCTAGTTGTTTTAAAAATGATTAGAGAGATGGGCAGAATGAAGTAAGTGTACAGTAAATGTTAACTACAAATGTTATTATCTTAGACATACAGATTTCCATGATTTGTGAATGGTGAAGCAACTTAGAACACATCTATTCCAGGCCGGGTATGGTGGCATGAACCTATAGTCCCAGCTGCTCAGGAGAACGAGCCAGGAGAATTGCTTGAGGCTAGGAGTTTGAGGCTAGTGTGGGCAATATGGTAAGACCCCATCTCAAGAAAAAAAGCAAAATTTTTTTTTAAAGTTTAAAAAGAGAGACATCTGTTCCAATACTCTCATCTTAGAGGCCAGAAAACTGAGGCTCCTATAATTTCACAGACTTGCACAGATTCCCCCAACCATTTGGTGGCAGATCCAGAAATAGAACTCTCGTCTCCTTTCCCACTGGGACAGTGGACAGAAATTCATCTTGCTTTCCATCTGTCCAGGCTGAAGAATGTGCGCTGGCCGGGATGACAGAGTGACTGATTTTTCTCTCCATCTCAGTGATGGTTTGAGACAGTGTGGATGACCAGAGGCTGGACAGTGCAGAGGCAAGCTAAAAAGTTTAGGTTTCCTGGAGGGAAGCTGCATTCCTCCTAGGCCACAACACCTTCGAGGTAGAATAGATAAAGTACCCTTCTCTACCAAGTTAGGCAAGGCAGAAGTGTGACCAATTGGCTGTATGGGAACTGCCAAAGCATGCCAGTCGGAAGATGAGCAGAAACTGGATCATTCCATTTGACACGTAGCACACTCACTGCCCCAGTTAATAAGCTATGCTTTTCTTCAGAGTCATTGGCTGAGGAGTTGGAACAAAAACTATTGACAATAGGTTATCCAAAATGGTAGACTCAGATGTTATCACACAAAGCGCTTTATCCTTGAGTTCAGTTCTTCTAAATTGTAATGGGCTGCTTTGACTTAATAAAGAAAAAAGAAAAATGAATGGCCACAGACAGTATGGGTATCTAACTATATTATCACAACTTGACCAAGATTGAACTTGTCGAGCCTTTGGTTCAAGAGCAAAACAAAATCGTTCCCTTGAAATACTGCTTCATGGGAGCAGTCTTCTACAAACATCTTTTAGTACAGGCAAGATTCCCATTTATACGTTCATTCTGTCCGAGACAATGAGATCTGGCAGAAAAGGCAATTAGTTGGAAGTCAGTGGATATGAGTTCTTGTCCCAATGTTACCACAAATTAGCTGAGCATAACTTCTACAGATGCATTTATCAAGCAGTTTTCATGGTCATTGCAATGCCAAAAAACTGTAGCAGTTAGAAAATTTAGTTTTCAGACTTGGAAACTATTTAAGGCATTTGTATGCAGGGTGTGTCCTTGTAAGAGTTTGCTTATGCAAGATAAGGCTTCTTTCAGCTGCAAGTCAGGAGGGAACCAAAACCCAAACCAGCAGCTGCATAAGCTGACTTTATCACATCTTGACAGGAGCTTAGCCACTGTAAGTTTTGGCATACAGCAAAACTGCAGGGTACTTGTCCTATATCACATTTTACTTTTACGTTTCTAATAGCATTTCATGTTAGAAATGTCAATTATTTGGGAAAGCTGAGTGGTCTGGTGAATAAGCGTAGAGCAGAGAGCTAGGATGCTGGCTCTCTATCTCCAGTTGTATTCCTAACATGTCCTGTGCCCCCAAGTCACCCCACCTCCTTGGTACGATGGGAACAGTGACAGAAGTCCAGGTTCTCTCACCAAACACATGGGAATAAAAGACAAGAGAGGTGAAATATTCTGGAACTTATCAGGTATTATACAAGTATAAGCTGTGAGATGATTCAAACACAAATTTTGAATATTTCATTTTCTAGAAAGTATACCAATTCATTCCACCCTTCCCAGACCCAAATCGCACAATTCAATTCAGGTCACAGATCTTTATTTTGTGCTAAGTACCATAGCAAATGCCATTTCAGTGTCTGAGAACTGAAAAACATAAATTTAAACGAGGAGTTTGAGGTCTTGCTAATATGCCCAAACCTACCTATTTTATTTTTCACTAATTTGCCACTTGAACATTAAACTCTTATCAATCTGAGAGGTTTCCCAGCTTTTGCCTGCTAGCTGCCCTTAGCCTCTCCACACGAAGGCACGTTATACTCTCCTTTCTCCGTATGTTAGCCCCTGCTATTTCTGTATCCCTCCTCCTCTGCATCTTCACCTAAAACTCTACCCGTCCATCAAGGTTCATCCAGTGATTCATTTGCAAGTAGGCACAGGGTAATGTCTTGAGAATACGTTTTTCAGAGGCCCACGCAGCTAAGAAAATGTGCGGTGTTGGCAAAGGCCTGTCCATTCCTGGGTAGCCACATGCTGGACACATCCATCTTTCATAACACCCCAAGGTAAATATGCTTCACTTGGAGAGAGAAGTGGAATTTTTCAGGTATAGACTGGATGTGTTCCTGCTAGAAGATGTGAAGGGATTAAGAAAATGACTCTCATTTCAGTATTGCTAGAGCAAAACACAATTTCTCTCAGTGGCTGTAGGATAAGGACACTGAGGCCTAAGAGATATAATCTAAGTAATACAATAAATTAGTGTGGAAAAATTATCAAAATGAAACCTAGACGGCCATTATTAAAATTCTAACTTTTAGGATGTCCAGGGAGCTCAAGAATCTAGTTGCCGTTTTTTGTGTGTACGAAGTGCTCCAATGCTTGCTGACTAATATGCTGAAGTATCAGAGAAATCTTACCAAAAAGATCTCAACCAGGCAGTGAGATCTGGGAGTTGAGAATAATGTTGGGGGTCAGCAGAATTAAGTATCCATTCTGTTCCTTACCAGATACGCCCATCTGAGCTAATCATTTAATTTTTATGATACCAAATTTCTTATCTGTAAAGTCGGCAAGTTGGATTAGATGTTCTTCAAGTGGTTTTCTAGCTTAAATGTGCCTTCTGAATTCAACAGGACACTGCTTAAACTGATCTTTAATCTAGGAATGACACAAGTAGATTTTTGGAAGCTAATTTAGCTGCAGAAAGCTGAGAGCTCCTAGGTCAAAGAGGTAAAAATAACAGGAGAGCCTTCTCTTAATGCAGTCCTTAAGCAGTTTTGGCAAACTAATGTTTGTTGTTCAATGGTTACAAGTTTGCATTTTTTCTACCCAGTTTACTGAACTAAATACGTTATAGTAAAAAGTCCTATTCAAAAATCATCTTTTTGCATATATTTTGCAGCTTTGCAGAATTGAATATGTCCACAGATGTCTATTAGCTAGTTAGGGTCTTAGGAATCTAGGAGAACCAAGTAGTTATGTGAGCTGTGGCTATCAAGGGTACTTTTGAACATTCTTGGTGATTTTAAGGGATCGTATTGTAAAAATTTGGTTTCCTTTCCTTGAATTTTGAAAGAAGCTTTAGCCTTTGAGGATGTTTCTTTTGTTTCTCCTTCTAGGTAGGTGATTTTTTTTTTCAACCAGGTGCTGGTTTATTTAATTTGAAGCTATTGATAAAATTATTTCAGTTGCCGCCATGTGATTCTACTCTGGAGTAACTAAAAAAATTATTTAAAATATAATTAATACTAGAAAACAGAAAAGCTCATTTTTTATGGGAACTATTGTTCTTTCAAGATGACAGTTTTGTAAATTATAGACTTCCAATAACAAGTCTTTGTGCCTTCCTCTTACCCCTAAGCTAGCATGGGTATTAATTCCTATTGAAAGGCGTATAAAGTCATCTTTTATTCCAGAAATGGCAAATATTCCCATGAAGCAATATTTTAAGGGGACGATTTTGTTTTGCTCTATTTGTTCTATTTCTCCCAAAAATGGAAGAGAAACAAACTATGAAAAAGGTCATTTTATAGGTCAGCTGCCATTGTTAGACTGTTGAGGAAATGATGTTAAACACATTTTTTATCAAATTGTCTGTAGGGCATTTATATGTTTACTTTCTTACTATGTTGGCTTAGGTGACTATAAGAAGTTGTATCAAAGCAACTGATTCTGGAGAATTAAAGCAAATATTTCTAAGAACATAAGTGGCAAATTTCAGTGTGAAATCAATTTGGCCACCAATCAATTTTTTAAGGGTACAAATAGGACATAACAGGCTCAGATGGGACTTGGATAAAGAATATACAATTTTACATTGAAGAAAGTGTGTCAATGTGTTACCCTCGATGCTAGAAATCCCCGAGTTGTGACAGTGGTTCAGAGCCTTATTAAAAGCCAGAGTGGAGGCATGCAGATCCAGCTGGAAAGAGAGGCATTATGGTCTAACGTAGGACAAATTTTAAAGCCAGCGTTAAGGTCTGAGTCCCGCTTTGCATACTTGAGTACAGTTTTTGATCTCTGGGGTTTCAGCCTTGACTTCAGAACAAAATTTCCACCAAGTGCTCCTTCACTGTGAGGAGTAGCTATCGAAGAAGAAAGAAGCCTACCTATTTGCTAGAGTGTTCACATTGTTTTGATAAAGCTCAAAAGTTACCTAAATGAGCTTTTTATAAAAAAGGAACATATACTTTGCCTATAAATTTAAAATACTTTTCACCTTCTCCGACCTCATTTAAAATGAAAAGAACTAAAGTGCCAATTTTAAAAGACGTGAGCTCCCATTCTTCGTTCTTTGCCATATTTTTTTACAACCTGCTATAATTTTCGGCCCCCTTTAAAGCCTCAGGCTACAGGCCTTCTCCACCAAAGGAATGTTAAGAAGTGATAAGGACACTCTGTGAGCAGGAGTGGCCAATTTGCAAAGGGATCGCTTATCTTGGCCACTCTTGAACACTAGCTGGAACCCTCTACTGCAAAGCTCTGGCATGTTTTTTTCCCCAAGTTATCCTCCATACTACTGACAGTGATTTTCCCTAAATAAAAAACTGTTTCAACCCCCTCATTGTCTTTCCACTGCCTTAAAGATGAAGTCCAAATTCTAGAACATGGCCCACAACGTTTGGTGCTTCACCACCTCTTCAGCCTCTCGTTTGCTGTTCACCCAGTTCTCTATTCCTCTCCTTCTCACACCTTGTGCAGCAGCCACATAGATAACTTGCAGGTTTTCTAACTTGCAATGATGACTCAAATTCCAAGGCATTTCTGGTACCAGACAGCCTGCCTGGTAAAATCCTAGACTTCTTTCAAGATAAATTGAAAAAACACCTCCATGAGTTCTTTCTACCTCCTCCAAGTAGAATTGACCACTGTCTCCTTTGTGCCCCCACTTCCACCACCATCCTAAAATACTTATCATACTTAGGTTAAATAATTGTCCTTCTTACTGAATTGGAATTTCCCTGAAGGGAAAGACCATGAATTATTATGAATTACTTATCATTGTATTCCTAGTACATAGCCCACAGCACACATTCAAACAACAACAACAACAAAATTTTGTAAATGATTGAACAAATTAATAAACACCCAAGGCCCCCAGTAAGCATCAAGGCCTAAGGAATGCATATCTGGATTCTAAACAATCATAAGATTTTACAACACCATGTTAAGCACCAGGGACATCAGAGAGCTTTTAGTCTAAATCTTGTTAGGGAGGCCAGTAAAGACCTCCTAAAGGAAGTGGCATTGAACTGAGACTTGAAAAGCCAGTAGTTAAGCAAAGATAGGGAAGCAAATATTTCAGATGAAGGGAGGAGCTGGCACAAAGATTAGGACATGGAAAATGGTATGGTGCATTCACAGAGCGAAGAAATGTGCAGAATGGCTGGAACCACAAGAGTGAAGGGCAGAGTGAAGCAATAAAGATAGGAGGCAAGCAGGACTGGACCATGCAGAGTCTTGCAGATGTTCACAAAGAAAAACGCAGCACTCTCTCATAGACTGAACACACCTCCCTACCTGAACCCTTGGAATTCTGACTCAGGCAGTCCCTAACGTCCTGCTGAACAGTTAGGAAACTTGGAGGAATATGAGTATTTGTAGTCAAAACTACTGGAAGGCCTCAATTATACGTTTTACCTTTAAATTAATAAATATTTACAGACTACGTTTTGTGTAACATATTTTTTTTTTGGCATTTTTCTTCTGTTAGTAAAAGTATGCTTGCTATAGGAATGTTGAAAATATTTTGTTGGTCTTCCAATAATGCTCATTTTTCCAGATGCTTGCATTCATTCTACATGTGCTATTTTGTCATTTGGCTTGTTTAATTTATTAAGTTCATATTCAGATGCAATGTGAAAACCCATTGTGTTAGTTTGTTCTCACACTGCTATAAAGAAATAACTGATGGGATCTAATTAAACTTAAGAACTTCTGCACAGCAAAAGAAATTATCATTAGCGTGAACTGGCAACCAACAAAATGGGAAAAAAATTTTGCAATCTACCCATCTGACAAAGGGCTAATATCCAGAATCTACAAAGAACTAAAACACATTTACAAGAAAAAAACCAAACAACTCCGTCAAAAAGTGGGCAAAGAATATGAACAGATACTTTTTAAAAGAAGATATATGTGCAGCCAACAAACATATGAAAAAATGCTCATCATCACTGGTCATTAGAGAAATGCAAATCGAAACTACATTGAGATACCATCTCATCCCAGTTAGAATGGTGATCACTAAAAAATCTGGAGACAACAGATGCTGGAGAGAATGTGGAGAAATAGGAACACTTTTACACTGTTGGTGGGAGTGTACATTAGTTCAAGCATTGTGGAAGACAGTGTGATAATTCCTCAAGGATCTAGAAATAGAAATACCATTTGACTCAGCAATCCCATTACTGAGTATATACCCAAAGGATTATAAATTGTTCTATTATAAAGACATATGCACACATATGTTCATTGCAGCACTGTTTATAATAGCAAAGACTTGGAATGAACCAAAATGCCCGTCAATGATAGACTGGATAAAGAAAATGTGGCACATATACACCATGAAATACTATGCAGGCATAAAAAAGGATGAGTTCATATCCTTTGCAGGGACATGGATAAAGCTGGAAATCATCAATCTCAACAAACTGATACAAGAATAGAAAACCAAACACTGCATGTTCTCACTCATAAGTGGGTGTTGAACAACGAGAAGACATGGACACATGGAGAAGAACATCACACACTGGTGCCTGTTGGGGGGTGGGGGGCTAGAGGAGGGATAGCATGGAGTGGGGGGACTGGGGAGGGATAACATCAGGAGAAATACGTGATGTAGATGATGGGGGGATGGATGCAGCAAACCACCATAGCATGTGTATACCTATGTAACAATCCTGCATGATCTGGAAATGTACCTCAGAACTTAAAGCATAAAGAAAAAAAAGAAAGAAAAAAGAGAAATAAGTGAGACTGGGTAATTTGTAAAGAAAAGAGGTTTAATTGGCTCATGGTTCTGCAGGCTGTACAAGAAGCATAGCACTTCTGCTTCTGGGAAGGCCTCAGGAAACAATCACGGCAAAGACAAAGGGAAAGTAAGCATGTCTTACATGGTTGGAGCAAGAGAGAGAGTGGGGAGGTGCTCTTATGTCTCATGTTTGCATGCATGTGTTTATACTAGAGAGCAGCGGTGACTTAGAATTCATTCCATTGCCTGATGATCTGGCTCTTCAGGCAGTATCTTAGGCTGGAGCCAGCATTGCCTATAATTCCATCACAACTCTGAGCATCTATTTTTGAAAGAAGAAAAAAAAGTGTGGAAGGGGAAACTTAGAATTGACTAAACCTCTATTGAACTATAAGAACATTCAATTTAATAGAGTTTTATTTTTGTTTCAGTTTTTATTGAAGAAGTAAGATTTTCCCTAACAGATGGAGACACGGAGATATGGGAAATAACTTTTGTTCCATATAATTATTATGCGCTTCCACCTTTCTTAGCATAGACAGTTTCCCAAATGCAGCTTCAAGTTACCCCTTTACAAGCACGATAATAGTAATAGCCAATGTATATGTAATGCCCTATATGTGCCAAGTACTGCTAACACATACATACACATGCACATCACGCACACGCACATACCACAAGCACACACATATTTAAACTAATTTAGTTCTCACAGTGACATTTTGAGGCAGGTTTTATTATTGTACAGATGAGAAAACAAAGGTACACTTTCTCTATGTGTAAACCTCTGCTATGCAGAAATTCTGGAGGGGCTTCTGGCCCCTTAATTTTCAAATAAGGCCAATAATACAATACTTACCACATAGCAATTCTCTAAAGATTAAATAAGATATATATAAAGCACTTAGCTCAGGGCCTGGAGGGATGTGATGAAATTTGTCTTTTGAGATGGTCCATTCAGTCACCTGATTCTTAATCCCTTTC
>CAUYLG010044879.1:0-29201 GCA_963573385.1 Cacajao melanocephalus
CATCCATGTCCCCACGAAGGAAACAAATTCATCATTTTTTATGGCTGCATAGAATTCCATGGTGTATATGTGCCACATTTTCCTTGTCCAGTCTATCATCGATGGGCATTTGGGTTGGTTCCATGTCTTTGCTATTGTAAACAGTGCCACAATGAACATGCATGTGCATGTGTCTTTATAATAGAATGAATTATAATCCTTTGGATCTATACCTAGTAATGGGATTGCTGGGTCAAATGAAATTTCTATTTCTAGGTCCTTGAGGAATCACCACACTGTCTTCCACAATGGCTTAAATAATTTACACTCCCACCAACAATGTAAAACTGTTCCTATTTCTCCACATCCTCTCCAGTATTTGTTGTCTCCTGATTTTTTAATAATTGTCATTCTAACTGGCGTGAGATGGTATCTCAATGTGGTTTTGATTTTCATTTCTCTAATGACCAGTGATGATAAGCATTTTTTCATATGTTTGTTGGACTCATATATATCTTCTTTTGAAAAGTGTCGGTTCACATCCTTCACCCACTTTTGAATGGGTTTTGTTTGTTTTTGTAAATCTGTTTTAGTTCTTTGTAGATTCTAGATATTAGCCCTTTGTTAGATGGGTAGATTGCAGAATTTTTTTCCAATTCTGTTGGTTGCCAGTTCAGTCTAATGATTGTTTCTTTTGCTGTACAGAAGCTCTGGAGTTTAATTAGATCCCATTTGTCTAGTTTGGCTTTTGTTGCCAATGCTTTTGGTGTTTTAGTCATGAAGTCTTTGCCTATGCCTATGTCCTAAATGGTTTTGCCTAGGTTTTCTTCTAGGGTTTTTATGGTGTTAGGTCTTATGTTTAGATCTTTAATCCATCTGGAGTTAATTTTAGTGTAAGATGTCAGGAAGGGGTCCAGTTTCTGTGTTCTGCACATGGCTAGCCAGTTTTCCCAACACCATTTATTAAACAGGGAATCCTTTCCCCATTGCTTTTGTCAAGTTTGTCAAAAATTAGATGGTTGTAGATGTGTAGCATTGCCCCCAAGGCCTCTGTTATGTTCCATTGATCTATATCTCTGTTTTGGTACGAGTACCATGCTGTTTTAATTACTGTAGCCTTGTAGCATATTTTGAATTCAAGTATCATGATGCCTCCAGCTTTGTTCTTTTTGCTTAGGATTGTCTTGGCTATGTGTGCTCTCTTTTGGTTCCATATGAAGTTTAGGGTGGTTTTTTCCAATTCTATGAAGAGGGTCATAATAGCTTGATGAGGATAGCATTGAATCTATAAATTACTTTGGGCAGTATGGCCATTTTCATGATATTGATTCTTCCCAATCATGAGCATGGAATGTTTTTCCATCTATTTGTGTCCTCTCTTATTTCCTTGAGCAGTGGTTTGTAGTTCTCCTTGAAGAGGGCCTTTACATCCTTTCTTAGTTGTATTCCTAGGTATTTTATTCTCTTTGTAGCAATTGTGAATGGGAATTTGCTCTTGATTTCACTTTCTTTTAGTCTGTTGTTGGTGTATAGGAATACCTGTGATTTCTGTACATTGATTTTGTATCCTGACACTTTCCTGAAGTTGCTTATCAGTTTGAGGACATTTTGGGCTGAGACAATCGGGTCTTCTAAATATACTATCATATCATCTGCAAATAGAGACAAGTTGACTTCCTCCTTTCCTAACTGAATACCCTTTCTTTTTCTTGCCCGATTGCTCTGGCTATAACTTCCAAAACTATATTGAATAGGAGTAGTGAGAGAGAGGGCATTTTTGTCTACTGCCAGATTTCAAAGGGAATGCTTTCAGTTTTTTCTCATTCAGTATGATATTGGCTGTGGGTTTGTCATAAATAGCTTTTATTATTTTGAGATATCTTCCATTGATACCTAGTTTATTAAGAGTTCTTAGCATAAAGGGCTGTTGAATTTTGTCAAAGGCCTTCTCTGCATCTACTGAGATAATCATGTGGTTTTTGTCTTTGGTTCTGTTTATGTGGTTATTTTTATAGACTTGTGTTTGTTGAACCAGCCTTGCATCCCTGGGATGAAGCCTACTTGGTCGTGATAAATAAGCTTTTTGATTTGCTGTTGCATTCAGTTTGCCAGTATTATTTTATTGAAAATGTTTCCATCTATGTTCATCATGGATATTGGCCTGAAGTTTTCTTTTTTTGTTGAGTCTCTTCCAGGTTTTAGTATCAGGATGATGTTGGTCTCATAAAATGATTTGGGAAGGATTCTCTCTTTTTAGATTGTTTGGAATAGTTTCAGAAGGAATGGTGCCAGTTCCTCTTTGTACCTCTGGTAGAATTCTGCTGTGAACCCATCTGGACCTGGGCTTTTTTTGGTTGGCAGGCTCTTAATTACTGCCTCAACTTCTGCCCGTGTTATTGGTCTATTCAGGGTTTCAACTTCTTCCTGGTTTAGGCTTGGGAGGGTGCAAGTGTCCAGGAATTTATCCATTTCTTCCAGGTTTACTGTTTTATGTGCATAGAGTTGTTTGTAGTAATCTCTGATGGTAGTTTGTATTTCTGAGGAATCGGTGGTGATATCCCCTTTATCATTTTTTATTGCATCTATTTGATTCTTCTCTCTTTTTTATTAATCTGGCTAGTAGTCTATTTTGTTAATCTTTTCAAAAAAAATCAACTCCTAGATTTATCGATTTTTTGAAAGGTTTTTTTGTGTCTCCATCTCCTTCAGTTCTGCTCTGATCTTATTTCTTGTCTTCTGCTAGCTTTTGAGTTTTTTTGATCTTGCTCCTCTAGCTCTTTCAATTTTGATGATAAGATGTCAATTTTAGATCTTGCTTCTCATGTGAGCATTTATTGCTATGAATTTCCCTCTAGACACTGCTTTAAATGTGTCCCAGAGATTCTGGTATGTTGTATATTCGTTCTCACTGGTTTCAAAAACATCTTTATTTCTGCCTTCATTTCATTGTTTATTGACTCAACATTCAAGGGCCAGTTGTTCAGTGTCCATGAAGTTGTGTGGTTCTGAGTTATTTTCTTAATCCTGAGTTCTAATTTGATTGCACTGTTGTCTGAGAGACTGTTTGTTATGATTTCTGTTCTTTTGCATTTGCTGAGGAGTGACTTACTTCCATATGTGGTCAATTTTAGAGCAGGTGTGATGTGGTGCTGAGAAGAATGTATATTCTGTGGATTTGGGGTGGAGAGTTCTGTAGATGTCTATTAAGTTTGCTTGTTCCAGGTCTGAGTTCAAGTCCTGGATATCCTTGTTATTTTTCTGTCTTGTTGATCTAATATTGACATTGGAGTGTTTAAGTAAGTCTCTTTTTAGGTCATTAAGAACTTGTTTTGTGTATCTGGGTGCGTATATATTTAGGATCGTTAGTTCTTGTTGCGTTGATCCTTTGACCATTATGTAATAACCTTGTCTCTCTTGATCTTTGTTGGTTTAAAGTCTATTTTATCAGAGACTAGGATTGCAACTCCTGCTTTTTTTGCTCTCCATTTGCTTGGTAAATCTTCCTCCATCCCTTTATTTTGAGCCTATATGTCTTCTTGCACGTCAGATGGGTTTCCTGAATACAGCACACCCATGGGTTTTGACTTTTTATCCAATTTGCCAGTCTGTGACTTTTGAATGGGGCTTTAGGCCCATTTACATTTAAGGTTAATATTGTTTTGTGTGAATTTGATTCTGCCATTTTGATGCTGGTTGTTTTGCCCATTAGTTGACACAGTTTCTTCATTGTGTAGATGGTCGTTACCATTTGATATGTTTTTGGAGTGGGTGGTACTGGTTGTTCCTTTCTATGTTTAATGCTTCTTTCAGGAGCTCCTTTAAGGCAGGCCTGGTGGTGATTAAATCTCTCAGTAACTGCTTGTTCGTAAAGGATTTTGTTTCTCCTTCACTTCACTTATGAAGCTTAGTTTGGCTGGATATGAAATTCTAGGTTGAAAGTTCTTTTCTTTAAGGATGTTGAATATTGGCCCCCTCTCTCTTCTGGCCTGTAGGGTTTATGCCAAGAGATCCACTGTGAGTCTGATGGGCTTCCCTTTGTGGGTAACCTGGCCTTTCTCTCTGGCTGCCCTTAGCATTTTTTCCTTCATTTCAACCCTGGTGAATCTGACGATTATGTGCCTTGCGATTGCTCTTCTTGAGGAATACCTTTGTGGTGTTCCCTGTATTTCCTGGACTTGAATGTTGGCCTGCCTTGCTAGGTTGAGGATGTTCTCCTGGATAATATCCTGAAGAGTGTTTTCCAGCTTGGATTCATTCTCTCCGTCACATTCAGGTATGCCTATTAAATGTAGATTAGATATTTTCATATAATATCTCATATTTCTTGGATGCTTCATTCATTTCTTTTCACTCTTTTTTCTCTAATCTTGCCTTCTCATTTTATTTCATTGAGTTGATCTTCAATCTCTGATATCCTTTCTTCTGCTTGGTCAATTAGGCTATTGAAACTTGTGTATGCTTCGTGAAGTTCTCTTGTGTTTTTCAGCTTCATCAGGTCATTTATATGCTTCTCTAAGCTGTTTATTCTCGTTAGCATTTTGTCTTTTTTTTCAGTGTTCTTAGTTTCTTTGCATTGGGTTAGAACATGTTCTTTTAGCTCAGAGAGGTTTGTTATTACCCACCTTCTGAAGCCTGTTTCTGTCAGTTCATCAGATTCATTCTCCGTCCAGCTTGGCTCCCTTGCTGGTGAGAAATTGTGATCTCTTGGAGGAGGAGAAGCCTTCTGGTTTTTGGTGTTTTCATCCTTTTTACGCTGGTTTCTTCCCATCTTCTTGGATTTATCTACCTGTGGTCTTTATAGTTGATGACTTTCAGGTGGAGTCTTTGAGTGGACATCCTTTTTGTTGATGTTGAAGTTATTTCTGTTTTTTAGTTTCCTTCTAACAGTCAGGACCTTCTGCTATAGGACTGCTGGAGGTCCACTCCAGACTCTGCTTGCCTAGGGATCACCTGTGGGGGCTGTAGAACAGTAAGGATTGTTGCCAGTTTCTTCTTCTGTTATCTTCATCCCAGAAGGGTACCCACCAGATGCCAGCCTGAGCTCTCCTTTATGAGGTGTCTCTTTGGATATATGAGGGTCGGGGAGCTGCTTGAGGGAGTCTGTTCCTTATAGGAGCTCAAGAGTTGAGCTAGAAGCTCCATTGTTCTGTTCAGAGCTGCTGGGCAGGTACATCTAAGTCTCCTGCATCAGAATTCCTAATCACCTTTTTTCCCAGGTGCTTTCTCCTGGAAAGGTGGAGTTTTATTTATAAGTTCCTGACATGCTGCCTTTTTTCAGAGATGTCCTGCCCAGCAAGGAGGTAGTCTAGTCACAGTCTGCCAAGCAGAGGTATTGCTGAGCTACCATGGGCTCTGCCCAGCTGCTGTTTGAACTTGCTTGTGGTTTTGTTTACAGAGGTACGGGTAGACTGTCTCAGCAATGGCAGTCTGCCTCAGTAATGGTGGACTGCCTCAGTAATAGCCGACACCCTTCCCCCCACAGAGCTGGACTATCCCAGGTCCAGCCACGCTTGCTGCAAAACTCTCAATCCAGAGCGTTTCAGATTGCTGGTCTTTGTTGTGGTGGGACCCGCTGAGCCAGATCACCTGGCTTCCTGTTTCAGCCCCCTCTTTTTCAGTTGCATGGGCGGTTCTGTCTCCCAGGTGTTCCAGGCACCAGTTGAAATGGCCGCTCAGATTTGTGTCAGTTTTTGTGCAGAGACATGCAGCACAGACTGAAATGGCTGTGCTGGAATCTCTTGGTCGGTGGGCAGTAAAAAGTCATTTGGAAATGCAGTGATCACTCACCCTCTGCATTGTTCTCTCTGGAAACTGCACTCCGGAGCTGTTCCTATTTGGCCATCTTGGATTTCCCCCCTCCCCGAGTTGTTTTTATAAACACTTATCATCTCTGGAATCACTTCAGAAAATCTTTGAAATAAATATAATGTCTCACAGTCCCTTCCTATTTTAAATGCATATGGTAGAGGCAGCCACATTGAACTAGAACTATCTTGGAGTTCACTCAACACAGACCAGGATAGATGCAAAGAGCCCAGAACATATGCCATGGAAGACTCCACACTGCCTATGGCAAAGTACGTATAAATTCATTCTGATGTCATCTTAAACCTAAGATTGGGATAATAAACTTCAAAATATTAAATGATGATATAAATTATTTAATATTAATATTTTCTATTTAAAACTATTACATATATACTATTTATATATTTATTAAATATATTTAAATTTAATATAAATACATAGTAAATATGTTTATATTGTTATAAATAAAATACATTTATACAATAAATTTGAATATTAAAATTCTTGCCCAGCTTAATGTTTTTTAACATGTGAAGCAACCTTGCTTTTTAATGCAGGGCTTAAGTTTTGGGGCTAAACGAGAAGAAGATGGCTCATATTCCAACCATCCTTGAAACATTATATTTTAGAGCAATTACTATAATAAAACTCTGCTAGGAGAATGCTTCCTTTCAATGTTGCATCAGATAGAATCTGATCTTGGAAATAAGCTGAGAGATAACAGGCATCAAGTCTGAATTTAAAATGGTGAATAAGAACACAGTGATCATCTCAATTAAGATTTTAAGATATAAATCCTAGTTTAAAGCCAGTCTTGCCTTGAAAAAGCTGTTTACAACTTTTAATGAAAAATACAAATGAGAATGAATCAAAGATCTTTCATTTAAAGTTTGCAATTTCCACTGTAAAATTACATGTCCAAAAATGTATGAAGTCTTTTCAAGCACTGACTGTTGTTACGTTACAGACACTGAGCCACTTTGAACATACAGCACCAAAGGAAACTGTCCACCTGAACTATTTCTTCTTATTTCTTCAGCATGAAGTTGAAATTTTTAGATGACTTTAATATGAATTAGTTGTATTTTGAAATTAAATATTGATTTATACCAATTTTTCATCAATATGATGAAACCGTGTCTCTATTAAAAATACAAAAGTTAGCCAGGCGTGATGGCATATGCCTGTAATCCCAGCTACTTGGGAGGCTGAGACAGGAAAATTGCTTGAACCCAGAGGCAGAGGTTGTAGCCATGAGCCAAGATCACGTCATTGCACTCCAACCTAGGCAACAAGAATGAAACTCTGTCTCAAAAAAAAGGTTATATTGATATATCTGAGAATACATTATTTCCCGGGTTTGGTTGGAAGATCTTCAAGAATACATCATGGGAGGGATGGTTAATAGATACAAAAAAGATAGAAAGAATGAATAAGACCTACTATTTGATTGTACAACAGGGTGACTATAGTCAATAATAACATAATCATACATCTTAAGTAACTAAGAGAGTGTAATTGTATTGTTTGTAACATGAAGCATAAATACGTGAGAGAGCAGATGCTGCATTCTCCCTGATGTGATTATTTCACATTGCATGCCTGTGTCAAAATGTCTCATGTACCCCACAAGTATATATGCCTATTATGTACCCACAAAAGTTAACATTAGAAAATTTAAAATTATAAAAATATGAAAAAAGAATATATCAAGGATAAAAATATCAAATTATTATATTTCTCTCTACTGAAGCACTGACTATATGCACAAGCTAAGCATGGCCCAGCCAAGCCTGGATCTTCTCAGATGCACAGAATCTATTCTACTAAATCCAAACAAGACAGCATAAATACTGTCAGGGTAACAAAGTTGCCCTGCATTCAAAAATGACCTTATAATTTTGTTAACAGCTGTAATTTGCTAAACCATTTTCCTTGAGGGGTATTTTCTCCCTCTTTTTTCCAGTCTTGAAGTAGAATTTAGATCTTCAATATACTTCCACTATTATAGAAAGGCTATAAACCTTGACATTCTTATTAGGTTAAAGATTCACACTATTTTACATTTATCCAGGTTTTGTAGGAAACCACATATTTAGTAACAGATGGCTATGTATTATTATAGTATTAGCCACTTGCGTAAGTTCTGTAATTTGATTTCCTTCCTATGATTCCTATTCTGTCACTTCCTAGATAGATGGCTTTGGCAATTTGTTTAACTCTCCATTTTCTCATGTAAGGTAGTAACTAACCTTTTTAAAAAATCATTAAGTAATTTTTTTTGAGACGGGGTCTTATTCTGTCTCCCAGGTTGGAGTACAGCAGTGCAATCACTGTCCATGCAGCCTGAGACAGGGTCTTATTCTGTCTCCCAGGCTGGAGTACAGTGGTGCAGTCACTGTCCATGCAGCCTCAACCTTCCACGCTCAAGTCATCCTCCCTCCTCAGCCTCCCAAGTAGCTAGAACTATAGGCATGAGCCACCACACCTGGCTAATTCTTATCTTTTGTAGAGGTGGGGTCTCATTGCATTGCACAGGCTTGTCTTGAACTTCTGATTTCAAGCAATCTTCCCACCTCAGCCTCCAATAGTGCTGGGACTACATGCTGGGTCATAACTAACTCTTACTAGCTGTTATGAATGAGATAATACTTACTGTCTAACACATAGTAAACAGGAAATAAATACCAATTATTAAAAATATTCTGTACAGCAATTAAGTTATATTATAAATCTTTTCTAAAGTTTCACTGAATCACAAAAATTTTAAACAGTTGAATCCAAAGGCCTGACTGTTTTAGAAGTATTAAGAGAACCCAATTCTCAGTTCAGAAAAGAGTTAAATCAGCACAGGAGTGAAAGACTGCCTTACTAGGGGAGATCGTTGAGGAAGAGAGACAAGAAAAAATAAAACAGCAGCCTGAATACAGGAAGACAATTCCAGGCTGTACTTAGAGTTATATAAAATATAGAGTATGAATTAAAGACTTTAATGATAGGAACATGAAAGAAGAAAGGCAATACTAACTTAGGGATGGTTGTAGTAGAGCACATAAATGCAAAAGCAGATTTATATTAATGCCATCAAATGATAGCTCGCTATCAAGCATTTAGGAGTTGAGGTCATCTTTGTTTAGGAATTGAGAAATTAAAGAAACTGTCCAGATTATTAGGAAAAATTTCAAGACAAAAGTAGGACCTGAGTTTTTCCTCAAAGTGAAGTAAGAATTCAATAGGGAGCTAATAAAGTGGCATTCCTGGGAGACAGAGTTGGATGAGTGGCAGCAGAGAAGGCACCGTGCCCAGCATATCAGACATTCCAGTCTAGCAAGCTAGAAAGGTTCCAGAGAAGACAAAAGATAAAATTGGCAAATTCAGGGAGAATCTGTATTGAGAAAGCATTCTATACAAGGAGCTTTCTGTTCATTCTATGGGTGAAGTGGAGCCATTCAATGATGTATACCTGCTTGGCTGTCTGTCTGTTTTGCATTTAACTGAAGAGTGATGTTATCCAAAGTAAGCCACTTAAAAAGCTGTTGCAGAAGTTCAGGCATGACTTGAAAAGATGCAGGACTTGAACAGAATGAAATAAGAATGTAAAGGAAATGCCTCATCAAACGGCATTTTCTTTAAGAATGTCGAAATCAGTGAGTAAGTGGTGTCTTAAAGTTTTCTCTGTTGGACTTGATGGGATCATGGTGACAGTATGACAAGCTAAAATCCAGGTGTTGTGCTGAAACTAAGGGAAGGTTAACAAGAAATTGTCCCTAAGCTTTAAATGTGCCCATCTAACATTATGGAATTACTAATGGCCAATTCAATGCCTGTCTTTTGATGATGCTGTTTCAATTTTCTCCATGTCTCCAGGAAAAAAGGGATAAGGAGATAAGCCAATTTTCTTCTAAAAATCTACTTTGTGGGTTTTTTTTTTTTTTTTTTTTTAGATTCAGACAGCGCTACCACAAAATTAATGATTTCTTTACCAACTGCACTTGCTTTTTTCCCCAAGGCCCTCCAGGCTACTTCTCTGGAGAGTATACAAAGTTTCCACAGAGCTATTTTTGTAATCTAAAGCAGTTGTGCTTTCAGGCCTGATGCTACAACTGTAATTTTAATTTATCAACCTGCCAGTCAGTGAAATGCTGTAAAAACATTCGAAAGTTTAAACCCATCATTTATTTCTGCACCTGTCAATGACACTTTTCTGTACTTGTTAAAATCATTTAAACTGTGCTATGAGGGCATATACAATATCACCAATAAATTGAGTAATCAATCAGGTATATGCATATTTTGACAGTGTCGTCTTGAATGCATGGACTCCAGGATGCATTTTTAAGAAGTAGGAGCTCATTACTGTTCAATAAAATACAGTAGAGTCATCAAAAAGAGTCTCCCTCTGTCTTTACAATTAAAAAAATGTCATAGGAAACAGAGGGGCTGATTGTGCCTGAAATGGCTTTTATTTCTTCAGCAAAATGTTCTCCATGGGGAAAAGGAAGTAATTGCAGATTATAGCAGGCGGGAATATAGTGTTACATGGAGGGAAGAAAATGTATAGGATCATTAAATAGATTTATTTAAGTTCTGCTTATAAAGAAAGCAGTGGTGCAGTACTTTATAGCTGATGATATTTCAAGAGTGTTATCAGCACTTCCACCACTATCTAATTTGTTCACATAATAAAGTGTCACATTAGACCTGGTATCACAATTCATATCAGTTTTACTTCAAAAATTGGTACCGTTATATATCATAGGAGACCCTGGCCCAAAAAAATTTGCATGAGATCTTTCATCACAATAATTAAGGAATTTTAAAAAATCAATCTAATAAAGAAAGAAACTGTACAATCATTAGATCCATTCAACCCAATAACAAATTTGATGTCATTAGGCTGTGTTTCTAAGATAAAATGTTGGTAAAATTGTAACTTAAATAATATTGGCTAAATAATCTAACCTATAAACTCTTGGTTGTAGCAATCCTTACCATTTATTTATTTTAAAAAAGCAAATCTTATGAGAAACCTTAAAGTCTATGGAAGGATTTATGACTACTTCATAACATGCCACTCTAGCCAAACTAATTTATAGACATCAAGTATTTCTACATAAGAAAATGAATCAGTAAAATTTACATGCATAAGGTCCCACTCATAGGAAGATCTTTTTTTTTTTAAATTTTCTCTTACCTCTTTATTAATCTATTTTTTTGTGAAGCAGTTTAGTTTCTGTTCAGGTTTTTTTTTTTACATTGTACTTTAGGTTTTGGGGTACATGTACAGATCATGCAGGATTGTTGCTTAAGTACATACACAGCAAGGTGGTTTGCTGCCTTCATCCCCCCAACACCTGTATCTGGTATTTCTCCCCATGTTATCCCTCCCCACCTCCCGATGTCCTCCCCTAACCCCCCGACCAACTGACAGCAGTGTGCGATGCTTCCCTGTGTCCTTTTGTTCTCATTGTTCGACATCTGCCTATGAGTAAGAACATGCGGTGTTTGGTTTTCTGTTCTTGTGTCAGTTTGCTGAGAACGATGGTTTCCAGATTCATCCATGTCCATATGAAGGACACAAACTCATTGTCTTTTATGGCTGCATAGTATTCTATGGTGTATATGTGCCACATTTTCTTTATCCAATCTATTGTTGATGGACATTTGGGTTGGTTCCAGGTCTTTGCTATTGTAAACAGTGCTGCAAGGAATATACGTGTGCATTTGTCTTTATAACAGAACAATTTTATAATCCTTTGGATATATACCCAGTAATGGGATTGCTGGGTCAAATGAAATTTCTATTTCTAGGTCCTTGAGGAATTGCCACACTGTCTTCCACAATGGTTGCACTAATTTACACTTCCACCAACAGTGTAAAAGTGTTCCTATTTTTCCACATCCTCTCTGGCATGTTGTCTCCTGATTTTTTAATGAGTACCATTCTAACTGGTGTGAGATGGTATCTCAATGTGGTTTTGATTTGCATTTCTCTAATGACCAGTGATGATGAGCATTTTTTCATGTTTGTTGGCCTCATATATGTCTTCTTTGGAAAAGTGTCTGTTCATGTCCTTCGCCCACTTTTGAATGGGCTTCTTTTTTTCTTGTAAATCTGTTTTAGTTCTTTGTAGATTCCGGATATTACCCTTTTTCAGATGGATAGATTGCAAAATTTTTTTTCCCATTCTGTTGGTTGCCAGTTTGCTCTAATGATTGTTTCTTTTGCTATACAGAAGCTCTGGAGTTTAATTAGATCCTATTTGTCTATTTTGGCTCTTATTGCCGTTGCTTTTGGTGTTTTAGTCATGAAGTCCTTGCCTATGCCTATGTCCTGAATGGTTTTGCCTAGGTTTTCTTCTAGGGTTTTTAATGGTGTTAGGGCTTATGTTTGGATCTTTAATGCATCTGGAGTTAATTTTATTGTAAGGTGTCAAGAAGGGGTCCAGTTTCTGCTTTCTGCACATTGCTAGCCAGTTTTCCCAACACCATTTATTAAACAGAGAATCCTTTCCCTATTGCTTGTTTTTCTCAGGTTTGTCAAAGATCAGATGATTATAGATGTGTGGTGTTGCTTCCAAGGCCTCTGTTCTGTTCCATGGTCTGTATCTCTGTTTTGGTACCAGTACCATGCTATTTTGATTACTGTGGCCTTGTAATATATTTTGAAGTCAAGTATCATGATGCCTCCAGCTTTGTTCTTTTTGCTTAGGATTGTCTTGGCTATGCTGGCTTTTGGTTCTATATGAAGTTTAAAGTGGTTTTCTCCAGTTCTGTGAAGAAGGTCATTGGTAGCTTGATGGGGATAGCGTTGAATCTATAAATTACTTTGGGCAGTGTGGCTATTTTCATGATATTGATTCTTCCCAACCATGAACATGGAATGTTTTCCATCTGTTTGTGTCCTCTCTTATATCCTTGAGCAGTGGTTTGTAGTTCTCCTTGAAGAGGTCCTTTACATCCTTTTTAGTTGTATTCCTAGGTATTTTATTCTCTTTGTAGCTATTGTGAATGGGAGTTTGCTCCTGATTTGGCTGTTTATCTGTTGTTGGTGTATAGGAATGCTTGTGATTTCTGTACATTGATTTTGTATCCCGAGACTTTCCTGAAGTCGCTTATCAGTTTAAGGATATTTTGGGCTGAGACAATGGAGTCTTCTAAATATACAATCATGTTGTCTGCAAATAGAGACAATTTGACTTCCTCCTATCCTAATTGAATGCCCTTTATTTCTTTTTCTTGTCGGATTTCTCTGGCTGGAAATTCTAAAACTATATGAATAGGAGTGGTGAGAGAGGGCATTCTTGTCTAGTGCCAGATTTCAAAGGGAATGCTTCCAGTTTTTGCCCGTTCAATATGATATTGGCTGTGGGTTTGTCATAAATAGCTTTTATTATTTTGAAATACATTCCATCAATACCTTATTTATTGAGGGTTTTTACCATAAAGGGCTGTTGAATTTTATCAAAGGCCTTCTCTACATCTATTGAGATAATCATATGGTTTTTGTCTTTGTTTCTGTTTATGTGATGGATTATGTTTATAGACTTGCGTATATTGAACCAGCCTTGCATCCCCGGGTTGAAGCCTACTTGGTCATGATAAATAAGCTTTTTGATTTGCTGTTGCATTCAGTTTGCCAGTGTTTTATTGAAGATTTTTGCATCTATGTTCATCATGAATATTAGCCTAAAGTTTTCTTTTTTAGTTGAGTCTCTGCTGGCGTTTGGTATCAGGATGATGTTGGTCTCATAAAATGATTTGGGAAGGAATCCCTCTTTTTGGATTGTTTGGAATAGTTTCAGGAGGAATGGTACCAGCTCCTCTTTGTACATCTGGTAGAATTCGGCTGTAAACCCATCTGGACCTGGACTTTTTTGGTTGGCAGGCTATTGATGGCTGCCTCAACTTAAGCCCATATTATTGGTCTATTCAGGGTTTCAACATCTTCATGGTTTTGTCTTGGGACAGTGCAAGTTTCCAGGAATTTACCCATTTCTTCCCAATTTACTGGTTTGTGTGCATAGAGTTGTTTGTAGTAATCTCTGATGGTGGTTCGTATATCTGTGGAATCATTTTTTATTGCATCTATTGATTCTTCTCTCTTTTCTATTAGTCTGGCTAGCAGTCTATCTATCTATTTTGTTGATCTTTTCAAAAAACCAGCTCCTGGATTTGTTGACTTTTTTTAATGGTTTTTGTGTCTCTATCTCCTTCAGTTCTGCTCTTAGTTATTTCTTGTCTTCTGCTAGCTTTTGAGTTTTTTTGATCTTGCTCCTCTAATTCTTTCAATTTTGATGATATGGTGTTGATTTCAGATCTTTCCTTGCTCCTCATGTGGGCATTTATTGCTTTGAATTTCCCTCTAGATACTGCTTTAAATGTGACCCAGAGATTCTGGTGCGTTGTGTCTTCATTCTCATTGGTTTCAAAGAACTTCTTTATTTCTGCCTTCATTTCACTGTTTATCCAGTTGAAATTCAGGAGCCTGTTCAGTTTCCATATTGTGTGGTTTTTGTCACTACCAGATCTGCCCTACAAGAGCTCCTAAAGGAAGCACTAAACACAGGAAGGAACAACCAGTACCAGCCACTGCAAAAAAGAACCAAATGGTAAAGACCAATGACACAATGAAGAAATTACACTAACCAAAGGGCAAAACAACAAACCAGTAACAAAATGACAGGATCAAATTCACACAGGAAGAACTAATCTTAAGTGATGGTTCAGAATCACATTTAAAATAAACAAAGCTTTGAGAGGTGTATTAACTCACACAACCAGCACTGTTTCCATATTTTGACCAGTACTGTTTTCAAGGCACATGAGTTTTTGTGTTTTTTTTAAGTTCTGGGTTACATGTGCTGAACGTGCAGATTTGTTACACAGATATACATATGCCATGGTAGTTTGCTGTAACTGTCAACCCATCATCTAGGTTTTAAGACCTGCATGCATTAGGTATTTGTCCTAATATTCTTCCTCCCTTTGCCCCCACCCCCGACAGTCCTCAGTGTGTATTTTCCTCCCAGTGTACATGTATTCTCATTGGAACATGAGTTGAACATGAGTGTTATACAGTGCCAAGCCACATTGGAAAGGGTAATCTTATAGTCAGACTATTGAAAGATGATATATTTACTGACTGTGTATATGAGTAAAATAGAAATGGTGGGTAAGATTATTTAGATGTCATATGTAGAAATACTACATGAAGAGAATTGTTATTGCTTCAATTTAAAATGAGATCTTAGTCTCATATTCTTTTAATATCAGTCCTGAAATCAATCACTAAAAATAATGCAGTATAAATGCTTTGATTTCATTCATTTGACTACCTTCAAATCTTCTCAAAGAAAGCTAATTAAGCTTATTTGAAAAGACCTCATTACTTTTGTTTAGCTCCACTAAATATACTAAAGACTGAATTTTCAATTAAATTATATTTGATTAAATATTTTTTGGCAGTTTAAACAGCATTTATTTCAGACAATTTGAAGTATTGACTATTCTTTATTTTATGTTCTTCAATGAATCTTTACTGATTCTCATAAAGACAAAATAGATATCATTCCTTTAATATTGAATAAGTGAGATACATAGACATAATGATATCTCCATAAATACACACAGAATATTATTGTTAGCCATTTTGGAATGGAGTCCAGTCTGGGACTTTCGCTTACAAAGCTGGCAGTTTCACGCATCTTACCACCGCATGTTTTCTTCTGAGTTTCATCTGCACTTGAATGTCTAAATAATAGCTTTAATTATTCAGGAAAATAATTATGTATGTAAAAAGTTATTTATTGCTTTTATACAGATTGGGAATTCAAGATTTGCACTATAAAAGTGCTAGCAAAAGTTTTAAAGCCTCACTTCCCAATCACATTCTGTTCATCCAGCCAGGAATGGCTGATCTTTATTTCATCAATCCCAAAATGTGACCCTTTCAACACTTTTAATGACATTTTCAAAGTACAGAAATACTTTTTGATTCAAAAGGATTTTCTACTATACTCTGCAGAACAAATCAGCTATCAGAGTATAATCAATAGCTGCCAACTATTAGCAAAAGTCACGCATCACTTATGCTTTAAGAGCTTACCAAGAAACAAAATGCATTGAGTGGCTATATTTTGGCGTGCTAAGGTAGATATTAAAATGAAAAATCAATCCTCAAATGTTTCATGTTTTTAGAAATCTTATTTCTTAGTAAAAATTTCACTGAATTATACAAACATACATACCATTAGAAGCTACAGGCCACATTAAACTTTGAAATGAAATAATGTGCTTCTATTTTTATTTATTGTTAGGCAACCAACTACAGTTTCCCCTTAGCTTCAATGAAAAAGAAATAAAAGATGAAACACTTGTTGAGACATTTTTTCCAGGCTAAATTATCATATCATGCCAGTGGTATTTCAATGAAGTATATATTACAGCCCAATTGGATACTAAAAGCCTTGAAAGCCTTTTAAAAAGTGAGGTTCTCTAGAGAAGTTATTTTAAAGATGTGTTCTGTAAATCATGGGCTGTTGATTATCTATTATAAGCACTCCAATTTCCCAGGTAAAGTCACCAAGTCACAAAGTCACCAAGTCACAAATTAAGGGACTGCCCAATAAATCAAAGCATTCACTCCTAATTTTCTTAAGTTGCCAGGTTTTAGTCTGAAGCTCTTGAGAAAGGATTTGACAGCACTGCTGCCCTTTCTGTGAAGAATAGCTGTCTAATTTCATTAAGTGCATCAATTCAACATTTGAAGGGTGCTGTGTATGTGTAAGACATTATATGGTAACAATGTCAGTTGCTGTTCTAAACTAGCCTGCTAGACAGGGATAGTTTCCTACTATTGTGATTAAAAATTGAGTTTTCCTTCCATCTTACAAAGCTAACATCACCAAATCATCGATAGGGAATTTAGTAAAATATTTAGAAATTTGTTTTGGCAATGTCAGATGAAGAATTGTATCAAAATTATTTAGACTAAACTAGCAAATGTAGCTTTAAAAAATTATGCAATACACATTGTTTTTGAAAGCACTGTGAATTGCCTAACAGTACCCACCAAACTACAAATCAGGGATTAAAAACAAGAAGTGAATCTTATGATGCCATTTTGTTCTAATCAGTACTTCATTTCCAGTATCTTTATGTTATTTTTGAATATTTATACAGTTATAATTAGATAAAATTTATTCAATATTTCATTTAAGTTATATTGGTAAGTGCAAAGCAAGATGTGAGGATGGATTGGACTGCAGCTTTTCATAGTGGTTACAGTAAAGCAGTACCACTCAGTGAATTGTCTTTACCATTTCATTTCAGAAAGTAGGAGTAAGCATTTTAAAACCTTTACAGCATGCTTATATGACTGATATCCAAATGTATGATATTGTACAAAAGTATCTGACTGTAATAGATTAGAAATATTTTAAAGAAACAAAAATTTGGTCCTTTACCACAATAAACCAGGAAGTCCTAGACAAGACTACATCTTTGCCTTTGGGGAGATTGTAATCTAATGAACAGGACAAAACAAATAAGTTGGTGTCTTAATACAAGGCATTTCTTGGGAATTCTAGTCTGCTGGAGAACATAAAATAAAAATGAACTGTTATCTGTAACATAAGTCATTCCTTGAAAAGTCCTGAAAGAGAGGAAATAAAAAGTTTGGGGACTAGTAATACCTAATGGCACACAAAGTCAGGTGGGTTTAGTTTCTGTTTTGAGATAGGTAATAGCAACATTTCAGTGGACCAAAGGGCATCTTAAAAGAGACTGGATGACATGCCTGGAAAATTAAACAATGACTATATCAAGGGAGTCTGGAAAGCCCTGAATATGTTTTAACTTTTCTTCAACTCCCCTCTCCCTTTCTCACCGCTCCCACCTCTGCCTTCTCTTTCTTACTTTCTCTCTCTCCTCTTGACTCCTCTTCTCTTTCCTCTTCTCCTCTTCCTTTCCTTCTCTCTTCCTCTCTCCTTACATTCTCTCCTTGTCCTACTGTTTCCCTGTACTTCTTTACCTCTCTCTATTCCTCCTTCTTTCTGCTACTTCTCTAATATTTTTCCTTGATTTTAAAAAATTCATGCCTTTCATCAAAAGAGAATATCTCAAAATATTAAGAGCCTTATATGACAAACCCACAGCTAACATCATATTAGACATGCAAAAACTATAAGCATTCCCTCCTAAGACCTGAAACAAGACAGGATGCCCACTGTCAGCACTCGCATTCAGCATGGTACTAGAAGTGCTAGCCAGAGCAATCAGGCAAGAGAAAAAACAAAAGACATCCAAATAGGAAAAGAATTCAAACTATCCCTTTTCACAGATGACATAAATGCCCTAAACACTCTGTCAAAAGGCTTCTGCAACTGATACACCACTTCAGTAAAGTTTCAGCCTACAAAATCACTGTACAAAAATCAGTAGCATTTCTATATACCAATAATGTTCAAGCTGAGAACCAAACCAAGAATGCAATCCCATTTACAATAGCTGCAAAACAAACAAACAAACAAACAAAAGAATACATCTAACCAAGGAGGTGAAAGATCTCTGCAAGGAGAGCGACAAAACACTGCTCAAAGAAATCATACATGACACAAATGAATGGAAAAACATTCTATGCTCATGAATTAGAAAAATCAGTGTCTTTAAAATGACCAAACTGTCCAAAGCAACCTACAGATCCAGCACTGTTCCTGTCAAACTGCCAACATCATTTTTCTCAGAACTAGAAAAAGCTATTCTAAAATTCAAAGGAAACCAAAAAAGAGCCTGAATACCCAAAACAATCCTAAGTATAAAGAACAAATCCAGAGGCATTACATTACCCAACTTCAAACTACACTATAAGGCTACAGTAATCAAAACAGCATGGTACTGGTACAAAAACAGACAATAGACCAATGGAACAGAATGGAGAACCTGGAAATAAAGCCATACATCTACAGCTATCTGATCTTTGACAAAATCAACAAAAATAAGCAATGGGGAATGGACTTTTATTCAGTAAATGGTGTTGGGATATCTGACTAACCTGGACCCCTACCTTTCACCAAATACAAAAATTAACTCAAGTTGGATTAAATATTTAAACATAAGACCTCAAACTATAAGAATATTAGAAAAAAACTTAGGAAATGCCACTCTGGACATCAACCTTGGGAAAGAATTCACGGCTAAGTCCTCACAAGCAATTGCAATGACAATAAAAATTGAGAAGTGGGACCTAATGAAACTTAAGAGCTTCTGCATGCGAGAGAAACTATCAAAGAAGTAAACAGAAAACCTACAGAATGGGAGAAAAATATTCATGAACTATACATCTGACAAAGGTCTAATATCCAGAATCTATAAGGAATTTAAACCATCAAGTGAAAAACAAATAACTCCATTAAAAAGAAGGCAAAGGACATGAACAGACATTTCTCAAAAAGAAGACATACAAGCTGCCAACAAACATATGAATAAATGGTTATCATCACTAATCTTCAGAGAAATGCAGATCAAAACCACAATGAAATACCATCTCACTACAGTCAGAATGAATATCATTAAAAAATCAAAAAACAACAGATGTTGGCAAGGCTGTGGAGAAAAGGGAACACTTACACACTGTTGGTAGGAATGTAAATTAGTTCAGCTACTGTGGAAATCAGTCTGGAGATTTTTCAAAGAACTTAAAATAGAACTACCATTCCACCCAGCAATCCCATTACTGGGTATATATATCCAAAAGTAAACAAATTGTTCTACCAAAAAGACACATGCACTTGCATGTTTATCACAGCATTATTTACAATAGCAAAGACATGACCAGGCGCAGTGGCTCACATTTGTAATCCCAGCAATTTGGGAGGTCGAGGCGGGTGGATCACCTGAGGTCAGGAGTTCAAGACCAGCCTGGCCAACATGGTGAAACCCCATATCTACTAAAAATACAAAAATTAGCTGGGCGTGGTGGCACGTGACTGTAATCCCAGCTACTTGGGAGGCCAAGGCAGGAGAACTGCTTGAACCTGGGAGGCAGAAGTTGCAGTGAGCCAAGATTGTACCAGTGCACTCCAGTCTGGGCATCAAAGTGAGATCCACCTAAAAAAAAAATAGCAAAGACATGGAATTAACCTAAGTGTCCATCAACAGTGGACTGGATAAAGAAAATCTGGTACACATACACCATGGAATACTAAACAGACATAAAATTAATAAAAGTATGTCCTTTGCAGCAACATGAATGTAGCTGGAGGTCATTATCCTAAGTGAATTAATGATGTAGGAACAAAAAAACAAATATACTGAATATTCTTACTTATAACAAGGAGCTAAACATTGGCTACTCATGAACATAAAGATGGCAGCAGTAGAAACTAGAAACTACTAGAGGGAGAAGGGAGGGAAGGGGAAGTTTGAAAAACTATTGGGTACTATGCTATCTGGGTCATGGGATCAATCATACCTCAAACCTCAGCATCACACAATACACCCAAGTAACAAAACGACACATGTACCTCCTGAATCTGAAATAAAAGTTGAAAAAAAAATGCATGCCTTCAATAAGGAGCTTTCTTTGTTTTGCAGATCTCACTATTGGAAGGAAAATTAATATATGTGAAATGTTCTCTGGGTACCAAAAATAACATAAATTCCTACTACCACCAGCCTGTTCTCCTGCTTTGCAGTTGAGAAAAAAATCTTACCATTAGCTTAATGACATATTTTTAAAACTAGGGCAAACCAAAAATGTCATTATTTTTTAATATTAGACCAGGATGACACTGCTCTCTATTTGGGAATTAGCAGTTTATTCTCCCTGAGGAAATCAGTCATCCCAAAAGACAATCAAATGCTGACATTTGACAGGCCAAAAAAACTACTAAGACCCTTCATCACAATGCTCCAATGAGGCCCACCAGTCAACAAGCCCTACTCACATGTACATGCAGACACTCATAAACACACACACACCCCGCCCCGCCCCCCCCCACACACACAGCTCCCAGCCAGGTTTTTGATGCCTTGCCCTGAAATATAATCTAATCAATGAGCAAAGAATTGCAGACATTTGAGGAAATAATCTGACATGAAGGAAAATCAGATTTTCACAGAAATAGGGGAAATATAGAGAGCACAAAACTAAACAAAATAACTAAAAATAAAACATAATTAATGCCCCTAGAAATAGGAAAATGTATCTACATTTAAAAGTATTACTTAAAAGAATATATGGAGAACAGGAAAAATCTTCTTAGAAATTAAAAAACTTTATAGCAGAAATGAAAACTTTAATAAAAGTTTAAAATATGAACTTAAAGGATCAAAAAGATAAAGAGATGGAAAATGGTAAAGAAAAGCTTTTTAAACAGTTAGACTTTTACTCCAGGGATTCAATATCATGCTAATAGTGTTTTCACAAAAAGAAAACTTAGAGGACATTATTAAATAAGAATACAAGAAAATTTCCTAAAACTGAAAGATATGAGTTTTCAAATAAAATGTGCTGAGTATAATGAATGAAAGATGACCCAAACTAAAACAGATTACTCTACATAAGACCTTAAATGTCTAAATAGAGGAATAAAAGCCACATATAAAGACAGTATCAGAATAACATCAAATTTCTCAAGATTAGAACTTGTGGACAATAGAAGAATGCCTTTAAATTTCTTTTGGTCACATGAATAGGCTTATTATAAAATGGAATGCTCAAAATTAGAGCCATTGAAGTATCTAATTCTGACTTCAACTTTTAAAATAATTAAAATCAATAAAATCAAAAAAAATCAAAGCAGGATAGTTACCAGAATAACAGTGCCATTATAACCACATTAAAAAGAAAAGCTTCCATCAAAATTTTACAATGTGACAAATCCAGTACATTTTAAATATTGCATTCCACTCAATTTTGTGATATTCCATTTTTGATGAAAATGTTATTCAGAAGAGAGGCTTCAGATCAAAAGAAAAATTGGAGTAGAAATACGTATGTTGAGATTTTCCAGTTTTACTGTTAAGAAGTAATTTAGATGTCCTGCAATAATTGCTCGTAGGTATTTTTAACAAATGAATAATCATTAATCTATTTCACAGATAAGCCAGTTGGTACTTCTTATTTACATAAAACTATATAGGCTGGGTACAGTGGTTCACGCCTGTAATCCCAGCACTTTGGGAGGCCGAGGCGAGGGAACACCTAAGGTCGGGAGTTCAAAACCAGCCTGACCAACATGGAGAAACCCCATCTCTACTGAAAATACAAAATTAGCCAGGCATGGTGGCACATGCCTGTAATCCCAGCTACTTGGGAGGCTGAGGCAGGAGAATCGCTTGAACCCATCAGGTGGAGGTTGCAGTGAGCTGAGATCACAACATTGCACTCCAGACTGGGTAACAAGACCAAAACTCTATCTCAAAAACAAAACAAAACAAAAACAACTATATAAACTTTTAGTAAAACAGTTAAATTGTTTTACTTTGAATCTCGTCACACTTTATAAGTTAGTTTTCATTTCTTCTGCTTCTTTAAAAGGCTTGGCCAGGTTGTTTTTCTGTAGTGGGATCAACAAATGCTGATCTGCACTCTATTTGTATACTAATGAATTTATGCAACGTAATATGTGGGAAATAATACCTCTCTGTGTATTTAGATATGTTTCTTTGAAACAAAAACAATTTTATGCATGTGATAAGAAACAGCCTATTCAATGTTTAAAAATGAGCAGCACAGACAGCAGATATAGAACTCTTTACTATCTGTACTCTTGACTACCAGGAAATGGAGCAAACTCTAGAAAAATGCAGTGCAAGGAAAGATTCAAGTCATTCCTTTGGGTAAAAATCATCCCCTTTATAATATTCATTTGTAATCTAAATTCACAGCATATCCCATCAGCCCAAAGCAATCCTCTAAAATGTCATTATACTTGCAGTATTATAATGTTTTTTTTTTCAGGGCAGTATTTATGGAGGTCACTGGGCTACAGTAACAAAATATTTTAACTCCAGGGAGAGTATAGCTTTGTAGCATTAGTTCCTTTGAAAATTCTTTCTAAAAAGACTTTTACTTTAGAAACCTCTGACATAAATAGTTTTCCTCAGATCCAGTGTATCCAAATGTTTGGTAAAAACCAACATTTTGTGGTAGACATTCAGGAGTAATCTTAGAACAATTTAGTTTCTTGCTTAGCAAAGTACAAGTTGGTAATAATTTGCCAAGCTGCCTTCCTCTGCATTCAGTACTAACAACATCTACTCTTTCTCTCTTAGCACAGGAATGGATGAACTTATATTCTATTATCAGAGTTGCCATGGCAACACTCTGTCCCAGAGTCACATCTTCCACAACTATAACATAATGATCCCCAGATTTTTTTGTATGCTCAAAAGACTAATCATTATCAGGGTTGACAACTCCAGTCTCAGTTAGCTGACCCAGTACCTTATTTAAAAAACCAACCAAACAAACAAACAAAATCCTAGATTAGTTGTGTTACTTCATTTTCATACTGCTATGCAGAAACACTCGAGACTGGTTAATTTATAAAGAAAAGGCTTAATGGACTGACAGTTCCACATGGCTGGGGAGGCTTTACAATCATGGCAGAAGGTGAAGGAGCAAGGCACATCTTACATGGCAGCAGGTGAGAGAGAGCATTTGCAGGGGAATTGCCCTTTATAAAGCCATCAGGTCTTGTGAGACTTATTAACTATCATGTAAACAGCACAGGAAAACCCACCCCCATGATTCAGTTACCTCCCACTGGGTCCCTACCATGACACATGGGGATTATAAGAGCTACAACTCAAAATGAGATTTAGGTGCAGACACAGCCAAACCATATCATCAGTAGTACAAAGAGGCCTTAAACCAAACCTTCTGCATGATGTGTTGGAGAAATAACTGGAGTATATGTAGCTGTATTCTGATTCCAGTCCATTTCTTTAAGTAGAGTTGGATCAAACACAGGAATTTCATCAGATTTCACTTTGCAGTAAGGTCTACTTGATTGAGACAGGCCCACTATGGACCCCAGGATACCAGGTCCCACTCTCACTTCCTAATCCCCAGCCTCTCCTCACTGCCTTTAAAATTTTGAGGGAGATTATTTCCAGCCTGAAGGCCCAATCAATCAAACCAAACACACTGTCAATCAGGCACAAAGACATTTAAAAACTACAGGTGAATCTTATTTGTGGAAGTTATATTCTGTAAAGTCACAGCAAACACTGAATTAGCAAATACTGAACGATTGCTCCTAGGGGAAAATATAGGGCTAGATTCCTGGTCACAACATATTTGTCAACTGATCAATACATAAACTTGCTGTTTGTGTGTTTCTGTTTAAAGACTCCATATGTCTTTAATGTATTATATCTGTATGTGATGTTAATTCATTAATGTCAAACTCACAGCCAGCAGCACAACTCATGCCTAAAGGAAGCTCATCTAAGGAAGTTCATGTATTTTCTCCGTGAGACACATCACAGCCATCTTGTGCTTAGGAACACTAGACAGTATTTCAGCACTATACTAGGGGGCCATCTTAAGCTGCAAAATCACCAAGAAAAAGCACAAAAATGTGAAAAATATGGTACTAAGTAGATCATAACATGGATGCTTATTTACAGTATGAACAGAAACAAAGAGGCAGTGTCACCTTGTTGGACCTCAGCTGGGAACATGTAACTGAAAATGTTTATCCTCTATAGAAGTGTCTGAATGATCATAAAAACCCTACGAGTATTGATTAGGAGATTACAAATTTTGCATAGTTGCAAATGTAGAATCCATGAATAATGAGAATGAACTATATTTTCAGAAATATAATTATTCACAAACTATTTCTAAGAAATCTACTAAAAGTTGCTTTAACAAAATTATTGAACTAACCAAAAAAAGAAGGGGCAGGGGGAGGTCTAACACAAAAGAAAAGGAAGTCCTGAAGGTGACTGGTAAAGAGAAGTATCAGGACGACAGCTTTGTAGCAGACCCAGAGAGACCCAGTCTGGGTTGCAGCAGGACAATGGAATGCTGCAGGAAGAATGAAAAAAGTAGACCACTGTAAGTGCCAAGTAAACAATGACTGTACAAGAAGGAAATGTAATCATTGCACAGTACGTTGCTCAACTGTAAATAACATGTATGTGGTTATACTAATATAAACATTAAATATGGACTTAACCAAAACAGAAAAAGAATTAATGAGGAAAAAATGGAAGTTTGCAAAAAAATTTATTCAGTACAAGTAAACAGAGCAATATTTTGAGGGCTCAAAGAGGACTCGTTTTTGAGAATAAGATTTTATTCTAGAAACTAAAGAATATTAGATAAAATGTTTTCTTAATACTCAGAAGGGAAGTACCTCTAAGAAACATTTATAGGTTATAATAAGAAGAGATTAATTTGGAAAATATCAGTTAACTCTTTAAGACATCAGATTCAATACAATGCCCCATTTGAAGCAGTAAATTAAAGATTCGATACTACAGAGGAAAAGAAAATCAATAAATGATAATAGGGAAAACTAACAAATATTCCATGAGCAAAACAGAGGAAAAGTAAAGTGACAAAATGAGAACAAAAGAAAAAATGGGATGAAACACCATTGAGTTTAATCTGTAAATAATAGCCACTGTCAAAGATGACAATTTTATAGAACATAAGAGTCAATAATAAAAATATAATTCACTAATTTTTTTTAAATGAGGTATTTAGAATTTGAAATGTAAAACAAATCTATAGGCATCTATGCATTAAAAAAAAAGAGGCCAACTTTAAGACAAAATATAAAATTGAACTCAGTTTTCTCTGTGATGTGTGCTACTGTGAAGGTAATCGTGGAGAATTTTTGAGGGAAAAGACAGTAACACAAGAACTCTATGTTCAGCTATGTCATTTTTTTATTTTTGAAGGTGCCAGAAGGACATCAACAGAAAATTATTGTGTATCAGGTACCAATCTCAGACAAAATTCTAGAAATATAGCCACTCACCTGGTTTTGCTATCCTGAACACCAGCATCTTAAGGATCAACGTATTTTACAAACATATGCTTAACAAGTATAGTTATGTTCTTTAACTGGAAACTTTATGGAAGAGACAAAGTGATTCATTGAACATGAATGTAGAAAAATGATCAGGGAGGGGGAAAATTTTACATTTTAAAAATTCATCTCGTAAAATAGACGAAATTTTTTTAAATTATGAATAATAGTAATACGAAGGAGACTATCTCTTCTACAAATGCGTGATTTGGGGATAAAAACTGACATATTAATAAGTGGAAAAAAACAGAAACCACAACCATAAGCCATTTTCACACAAAAAGGCCATAATTGACAAAGAGTGCAAATCAAGTCAATGGGAATGGAAGAATTATTCGATGTGTTTTCGCTTCTATAATATTCGTATGAAATATTCATTTTAGATAACATGTGTCCAGTGTAGTATGAGCTTGTAATAAAAAGGCAATAGAGGATATGTGTGAATAGCTAGGTATTTTGGGAAAATGGGCAACTCAGAAAATGAAGTGTATGTGCCTAGAAGAATGACAATGTTTACTATATAAAGATTTGCTGAAATCTTCGGTATTTTTAAATAATGTGATAAAAAAGCTGTCCTCTCTTTTTAATATGAATAGTTTTACTGCTTTATGCTAAATATCACCATTTGTTTTTGCTACAGTCTATTAACTAGTTTTCTTATTACTATTTTACTTTGAATATAAGAAATGCCTCTTAGATTTTATCCAGTGCCTCTTTAGCATTTACAGATAAAAATCTATAATCTCTTTTAATTTGTTTTGGTTCCAGATTACGTTGATAGATACCAGACCTGAAGTTGATACTAATGACCTCTTTCTGGTTTACTTTGGCTTTTAAGTTGCTCTTTTTCTAATGAGATTAGGTCTGAGTTCTTCTCTTTCTTCTTCAAGGATTAAGGCACATAAAGCTGTAAATTTTTCTGAGTTAAGTATTCACTGTGTCTCACAGGTTTTGGAAAAAGCATTCTTTTTATTTCTTTCTAGATAATATGAAGTACAGTATTTCTCGGCATCAATTTGGTTGGGGAGTGTCAAAGGAACTGAATTAGTACTAAGGGAAAGTGAGCCAGCTTTTGAAAATCTGTAGGTGGATAGCTAAATGTTACATTTTAACAATGTAACTTAATTTTAATAAAATCATGAAATTTTACCTTGAAAGATATCCCAGAACTATATAATGCTATAATGCACTAATCCTCTTCTCTAAAAAGAATCCCCAACAAATAGTTTTCCGTCTCTTGTGGCACATATATCTGTGTGTTTTATTACATCATGCAATATTTTGTCATGGTATTTTCCATTCTATGATTCTATTCTTTGTTTAAACTACTAGAAGCCCAAGGTATTTAGTAGTCATGATCCTATTTCTTCGTTAAATTCAGTAGTAACATTCTTTTTTATAATTAGTACCCTTTAATACTCATTCTGCGTTCTGGAGCCACAATGAAGAAATTCAATTCCTCTTCCACTCAACAGTCTTTCAAATATTTAAACAGTTAGGCACCTTTCTTCCCAAAGGCTATCTTCTTTAGCTCAAACATCCTTATTTAATTCAACCATTTTTTATATAAGGTCATTGTCTTGAGACTTTTTGCCATCCTAATTCCCTTTGTCTGTATGTATCCTAGTTGGTCAAAATTCTTCTAAAAGTGCACTGACACATACTAGATATTTCCAGTGATGTCTCAAAGTGAAAGTTCAATGGAATTATTACCTTTTTTTTTAAATAGACACTAGACATCATTTAATGACAATTAAGATTTCATTATCTGGCCGAGTGCAGTGGCTCACACCTGTAATCCTAGCACTTTGGGAGGCCAAGGCAGGTAAATCATTCTAGGTCAGGAGTTTAAGATCAGCCTGGCCAACATGGTGAAACTCTATCTCTACTAAAAATACAAAAATTAGCCAGTCATCGTGGCACATGCCTGTAGTCCCAGCTACTTGGGAGGCTGAGGTAGAGATTCACTTGAACCCAGGAGGTGGAGGTTGCAGTGAGCCAAGATCACACCACTGCACTCCAGCCTGAGTGACACAGCAAGACTCCGACTCAAAAGAAGAAACAAAAAGATTTCATTATCTTTGTGGCTTAATATTGAGATTGCAATTGACAAAAACACTCAAGTATTTCTTACAGCAATACCTGGCAAGCCATAGACAAGGCAGTCTATGCTATGGACTTTGATTACGTTGATGCCTTGGTTCTCTCATATATAAAGTCAAGATAATATTAGTACTAACTCATAGGATTTTTAAGACAATGAAATAATTTTATATATATAAAGCATTTAGAACAGTGGCTGATAAATGCTAGGCCTTTAGTAAATGTTAACTGTTAACATTATTATTATTACCATGTATTTTGACATCATTCTCCAATATTTTTAAAAGCTAGTCGGTCTCCACCATAAAGAGCTTATACAGTTGATATATTTACCCTTGAAGGAAAACTTTGAAAAAAATTAATTCAATGTTAAATCATAAAAAAAAGTATCGACTGCATGAACTATGAAAAACATTTACTTGTAAATGGACAAGCGTACTCTTTGACTACATGTCACATATGGTTATTCTCAACACACACAGAATACAGAAACACAAAACACGCAAAATACAACACAGCCTAAACTGGGTTGTGTCAGTCAGGATCTACAAAAGAATATTGGAATAGAAAGTGGAACAGCTACTACTTCTGTGGCTGAGGGAGAGTACTCAAGGGAAAATCAAACTTGAAGAGCCTCTCTCCCCAGGGCTGAGATTCAAATCTCACTGGAGAATATGTATTTGCAGCTGACTGGATGTCAGAGAAGTCTATGGGGATGTTGGTGGACTAGAGGTGATGAGTAGGAAACCTCTGCTGAGATGACCATGATTATCACTGGGCCTCTGACAAGCTGCTGGTAGTTGTGCCAGAAAATAAGAGGAAAGGCACATGGGAACTTGAAAAACGAAGCTTCTTTTTCTTCTATGCCTTGCAGTTTTCCTCCAGCATCCTGTACTGCCAAACTTTATCACTGTGTCAAGCAGGCAAAGGAGGAATGTTTATAGACACCAGCTTCATTATTACAAACAAGGGCAGAAAAGGGTAGATTTAGAGCTGACCGGCACTAAATTGATAGACGGAAGAAAGACCTAACCCAATATAGCAATTTTAATGGTCTAAACATTCTGTTTTTGTTTTTTTGTTTTGTTTTTTTGTTTTTTGTTTTTTTTTTTGAAAGAAAGAAAAAGAGAGGAAAGAAAGTGAGAGTGAAAGAAAGAAAAAAAAAGAATGTAAGAGAGAAAGAAAGAGGAAGAGAAAGAGGGAGAGAGAACGGGATTCTTGTTCTATTGCCCATGCTAGAATGCAGTCTAAAAA
>CAUYLG010044881.1:0-52431 GCA_963573385.1 Cacajao melanocephalus
TAAACTGATATAAATTCAAGTTAGAGTGTTATAACTTTAGGATATTAAATGTAATCTCTTGGGAACCACAAAGAAAATAGCTATAGAATATATACAAGTACCAAAACGGAGATATAGACCAATGGAACAGAACAGAGGCCTCAGAAATAATGCCACACACCTACAACCATCTGATCTTTAACAAACCTGACAAAAACAAGCAATGGGGAAAGGATTCCCTATTTTAAAAATGGTGTTGGGAAAACTGGCTGGCCGTATGCAGAAAGCTGAAACTGGATCCCTTTCTTACATCTTATAAAAAAAATTAACTCTGGATTAAAGATTTAAACATAAGACCTGACAGCATAAAAACCCTAGAAGAAAACCTAGGCAGTACCATTCAGGACATATGCATGGGCAAGGACTTCATGACTAAAACACCAAAAGCAATGGCAACAAAAGCCAAAATAGACAAATGGGATCTAATTAAACTAAAGAGCTTCTGCATAGCAAAAGAAACTATCATTAGAGTGAACTGGCAGCCAACAGAATGGGAAAAAAGTTTTGCAATTTACCCATCTGACAAAGGGCTAATATCCAGAATCCACAAAGAACTTAAACAAGTTTACAAGAAAAAAACAATCCCATCAAAAAGTGGGAAAGGATATGTACAGAGACTTCTCCAAATAAGATATTTATGTAGTCAACAAACATGAAAAAAAGATCATCACTGGTCATTAGAGAAATGCACATCAAAACCACATTGAGATACCATCTCACACCAGTAAGAATGGAGATCATTAAAAAATCAAGAGACAACAAATGCTGGAGGAGAGGATGTGGAGAAATTGGAACACTTTTACACTGTTGATGAGAGTGTAAATTAGTTCAACCATTGTGGAAGACTGGTGATTTCTCAAGGATCTAGAACTAGAAATACCATTTGACCCAGCAATCCCATTACTGGGTATATACCCAAAGGATTATAAATCATTCTATTATAAAGACACATGCACATGTATGTTTATTGTGGCACTGTTCACAATAGCAAAGACTTGGAACCAACCCAGATGCCCATCAGTGATAGACTGGATAAAGAAAATATGGCACATCTACACCATGGAATACTATACAGCCATAAAAAAGGATGAGTTCATGTCCTTTGCAGGGACGTGGATGAAGCTAGAAACCATCATTCTCAGCGAACTCACACAAGAACAGAAAACAAAACATTGCGTGTTCTCACTCATAAGTGGGTGTTGAACAATGAGAACACATGGACACAGGGAGGGGAACATCATATACCAGGGCCTGTCGGGTTGGGGGGCTAGGGAAGGGATAGCATTAGGAGAAATACCTAATGTAGATGATGGGGTGATAGATGCAGCAAACCACCATGGCACATGTATACCTATGTAACAAACCTGCATATTCTGCATATGTACCCCAGAACTTAAAGTATAATTTTAAAAAAAGGAAAAAATGTATATATACAAAAAGAATGGATAAAGGAATTTAAATGTTTTATTAAAAAAAAAACACAAAAGAATGCAGAATCTGAAGGACAAAAAAACTATCAAGCATATAGAAAACAAATAGAAAAATGACAGAAGTTAGTTCCTTTTTTACCAATAATTACTTTAAATGCAAATGGATTAAACTGTCTAATCAGAAGACAAAGATTGGCATAATGGTTTTAAAAACATGATTAATTATATGCTGTCTGCAAAAGAACCACTTTAGATCCAAAGACACAAATAGATTGAAAGTGAAACTATGGGAAAAGATATTCCATGCAAATAGTAACCAAAAGAGATCAGGGCTGGGTGCAGTGACTCCCACCTATAATCCCAACACTTTGGGAGGCCTAGGCAGGCGGGTCACTTGAGGTCAGAAGTTCAAGACCAGCCTAGCCAACATAGCGAAACCCCATCTCTATTAAAAATACAAAAATTAGCCAGGCATGGTGCGCATACCTGTAATCCCAGCTACTCGGGAGACTGAGGCAGGAGAATCACTTGAACCCAGGAGGCAGAGGTTGCAGTGAGCCAAGATTGTGCCATTGCATTCCAGCCTGGGTAACAAGAGCGAAACTCCGTCTCAAAAACAAACAAGCAAACAAACCAAAAAGAGATTGGGAGTAGCTACACTAAAATAGACTTTTTTTTTTTTTTTTTTTTTTTTGAGACAGAGTCTTGCTCTGTGGCCCAAGCTGGAGTGCAATGGTGCAATCTCAGCTCACTCCAACCTCTGCCTCGTGGGTTCAGGCGATTTTCATGCCTCAGCCTCCCAAGTCTCTGGGATTACAGGTGCATACCATGACACTCAGCTAATTTTTGTATTTTTAGTAGAGACGGCGTTTCGCCATGTTGGCCACACTAGTCTCAAACTTCTGGCCTCAAGCAATCTGCCCACCTCAGCCTCCCAAAGTGCTGGGATTACGGGCATGAGCCACCACTCTTAGCCACAAAACAGACTTTAAACCAAAAAAGTTTATAAGAGGCTGGGTATAGTGGCTCACATCTGTAATCCCAGCACTTTGGAGGCAGGAGGATCACTTGAGTCCAGGAGTTTGAGATGAGCCTGGAGAACATAGTGAGACCTCATTTCTACAAAAAATTTAAAAATTAGCCAGATGTAGTAGCATGTGCCTGTAGTCCCAGATACTCAGAAGGCTGAGATGGGAGGATCTCTTGAGCCTGGAGGTCAAGGCTGCAGTGAGTCATGATTACATCACTATACTCCAACCTTGGCAACCAAGCAAGATCTTGTCTCAAAAAAAAAGAAAAAGTTTACAAAAGACAATGGGTCAGAGGGTCCTCATATGTTAATAAAAGATCAAATTCAACAAGAAGACATAAGAAACACTTGAATGCCTAAAGACAGACCAGTAAAGTATATGAAGCAAAAACTGACAGAACCGAAGTGAGAAGTAGACAGTCCTGTAATAATTATTGGAGACTTCAATACCCCACTCTCAATAATGGCTAAAACCGCCAGACAGAAGAAAGATAAAGAAATAGAAGACTTAACCAACTACATCTAATGGACACATACAGAGTTAAAATGTGGAAGCAATCCAAGTTTCCATGGATAGAAGATAGACAAGTAAAATGTGCTATATACATACACTGGAATATTATTCCTCCTTGAAAAGGGAGGAAATTCTCACATATACTACAACATAGATGATTATTAGAGATATTATGCTGAATGAAAGAAGCCAGTTACAAAAAGACAAACACTGTGTGTTCAGAAAACTTAGGAGTATTCAAAATCATAGGGACAGAAAGTAAAATGGTGGTTGCCGGGGGGTGTGGGGGAAGGGAGAATGGGGAGTTATTATTTAATGAATATAGAGTTTTAGTTTTACAAGGTGAAAAGAGTTCTGGAGATGGATGGTGATGATGGTTGCATACCATGAAAATATTTAATCCATTGAACTATACACTTAAAAATGGTTAACATGGTACATTTTGTTAAATGTATTTTAACTCAATAAAAAATTAGAAGTGGAGAGAAAGATATTCTATTCTGTGTTCCCCAGAAAGTGAAATCTGAAGCTAATACTTATGTCATATTATGTTACTAAGGAGCATAATCCCAAGGGTGCAGGAGTGAGGAAAAGAGAGCAGAGCATGTACTACTGGGCTGGCCACATGTTGTTCCCAAGTGCAGTTAATCACTTGAACTCACGTAGCAGACTTCTGAGCAGAGCCAGGAAGCATGAGTTCTGTAAGTGGGTCATGTACCCATAGAATCTAGATGTAGAGGACCTGGACCCATCAGCCATTGGTTCAGCACAGCTCTCAGAGACAGCACCCCGACCCCACAAGGTATTATCCTGAGCCAGCTGGTTTCTTTGCTGAGCCTGTCATGTTCTACAGGCCAGCTGCACTTAAGTGAACCATCTGTCAACCAGGCTTATCAGCTGATCATAGGGAACCTCCTTCAATGAGGCTATAGTGTGAGTTAAGGAAGAAATGTTAGTGCAGCCAAGACAGGGGACATGCATGTAAGCATGTCATTTACTCATGCCTTCTGAACTGCCTAGGGCAGACTCCAAGTGTACTATTTCCATAGTGCATTGGTTTGCTGCTGTACCTCCCTGAATTTGTGAATCAAGGCATCTGCTGATCTTAGCACATGATACACTGCTCTTAGTATCGCTTGTTCAGGCACTCAGAGCCTGCCAGGGTCTGGTAATATCTCAGGAGCTGTTATTTGGAGACTAGTTATCTGCCACAGAAGGCCCCACCTCGAACCAGAATACTTCAGGTCTGCTCTGAGACTCTGCTATTACGGCTGTGAGAGAGTCTCATCTTTCACAGATACCTCTAGTACAATCAGAGCAACTGAATCCTATGGCCCAAGTAGCGTCCTGCTAATTGGCAGGATTGGACCTATAGCAAAGCCTGTGCTAGACCCCACTTGAAACGGGTAGCCTTTCAAGTCACTTGATAAATTTCTTGGAGCAGTATTCTCAAATCCAACATATGCTGCCTCCAAAATGCAAAGAAGCCCACTAAGTTCTATTCCTCTTAGTGGTACAAGGTACAGTAGGTTTAGAGGAGGATGTTTCATTATGCCCTTGACCACTGAAGCCCTCAAATCTTTACTAATGTGACAGTCCCCCGAATCTTTGTGCTGTTATTGTCTCATCCTCTGGCATGCAAATGGCTCATAGGGCATTTAGGATACTTACTAGTTCCTGCTTACTATGTCTCATTTAATGAATAAATCAATATAGAGAACCAGCATGGGGTTCTTCAGAATGTCAAGATGATCTGGGTCCCAACAGACTATGTTAAAACACAGAGCAGGAACGTTAACACAGCCTTGTAAAGGCAGTTGACAAGGCAGTTGAATGCAATCTTTGCTGTGTAAAAACTTCCTGCTTCAATCTTTCCTGTTAATTGGAATCAAGAAGAATCCATTGACCAGATTAATAGTGCTTATCCATACCAGAAGCCATATCAATTCGTACCACATTCAGCATGGCAGCTGCATTTCAGGGTCCCAGCTGACTTGGTTTTGGTCATCCTCCATCATTCACCACAATCCCTCTGGTTTTGGCAGGGACTAAATGGAATGAGAATGTGGTGGGGCCTACCACCCTTGTATTCTTCAGTTTTTAATTGTGACATTAATCTCTCAGATAAGAGGTTTTGCTTGTGACTTATGATCTTGGCTGGAGACACCCTCAGGGGCCTCCACTTGGTACTTCCTCCCATCATGGCTCTTACTCCACAAGCCAGGGAACCAGTGTGAGCACCATGATAGTACTAAGCACTGCAAAATGAACTTTGGCCAAAACTTCATCTGTAATCTGTGTAAACAAGTCCCATTCCCACCAGAGGATCATTAGAGTGTTTTGGGGTCCCCTGGTGTCAGTGCTTAGACCCCAAGTAGGTCTCATAAAAGCCTGGGTTTTTCCCTTTTTTAGTATACGTTGGCAAGTGGCCACAGGTCCCTCTGTGCAAAAGTTGGGGAACTCTACTACATATAATTGCTGTGGCATTTTAAGTCCCTTCTTCAAAGGGATCTGTTTTCCCCATCAATCAAGAATTGTGAGCCTGTGAACTGATGTAGATCGAGAAACTGGGTGAGGGACACTGACTACCATTTAGTGGCTGATGCCAGCCTTTCTATTTATCAGTGAAAGAAACATTAAACAAGTCAGGTAACATCAGTCATCTTTCCATCTGCCTTGCCCTCACTGTCAGCCAGAGCTGCAAATCCCTCCAAGTCAAAGCATCGTGATTGTCTGCCCAGCCTTGCTTTATTGCCACTGATGGTTAAGTGAGGCCACCTGGTCTCTGCTGTGCCTAAACCCTATCATCCCATTGAAGCTAGAGAGCTCAGTTCTATGGCAACCGCTTCCACTGTCAACCCTGGCCTACTGTGAACAGCTATCACCAGACTTCTCTTCACAGTCCTCCTTTTGCCAGTATGTTCCTTACTGCCTCAGTGACAGGACTGTGCTCTAAGCCCTCCCTGGGAGCATTGGCAGATGGTAGGTTCTCAAGCCTTATGTGGTCCATCTCTTCCAGCAGTCATCCACTTTCCTTAGCTGTTGAACTGCTTCCTTAGTACTGTGCCAGGGAAGTTCAGCATCTCATCTAATGTACCCCATACTATCTTTGTGTCCAAGCCTCAAGGAGCCATTTCAGCAGCCAGCACCGACTCCAGGTATCTGCCAGAAAGTTGAATTCTGAGTCTCAGATGAATATTCCCATGGCAGTAATTTCTTCTCCAAGTTTTTTGGTTTGGGGATTTTTTTTTTTTGGTAGACCACAGGAGGGTCTCACTCCATTGCCCAGGCTGGAGTGCAGTGGCACAATTATAGCTCACTGCAGCCTCGAACTCCTGGCCCAAGTAATTCTTCTGCCTCAGCCTCTTAAGTAGCTGGGACTACAGGTGTATGCCACTGCCCCTGGCTACTTTTATTTTTTGTAGAGATGGGGATCTTGCTATGCTGCCCAGGCTTATCTTGAACCCCCTAGCCTCCTGCCTTTTATTACTACTGTTACCACTGAGCCTCCTGCCTCAGCCTCCCAAGGTGCTGGGATTACAGGCGTGTGCCACCACTCCTGGACTCCATTAGGTTTTATGCTCCATGAGAGAGGAGCTTCTAGAATGCTGAGAATGTGTCTGGATATGGGTGCTGGGTTACAGGTATTATTTTTGGATGTCAGTAAGCTGTACACCTAGTATTTGGCACTTACCTGTATATATGTTATGTCTAAATAAAAGTTTGTTTTTTTAAAAAAATCAGTCTGAGAAAAGAGCAGGAAGAAAACAAAAGAACTGTGTAGTATAGAGTTATGGCAATAGGGCTTAGGGTGTGTCACCCTCTAAGAAAGGTGCCCAAAATAAAATTAGAATGGCTTGTAGACATGTTTACCAGGAAATGAATATCAAGATGATGATGTTAAATTTCTGGAACATCATGACTTCTGAATAAGGGTTAGTAAAACAAATGTAGGATTTACTGCCAAACACACTGAATTTGGACTCTGTGGATGAACTATTAGGATTCACATCCTGCCACTGCCACCTACTAGTAATGTAGCTTAGGCACGTTATTAAGACTTTACTTTTTGGGAAAATAGGGACGATAATAGTACCTACTTCATGGGATTGTTGTGGGGATTAAACCGACTAATACAAATAGAGTACTTAGAACAGAGCCTGGCACAAAAGAAGCAGTCCATAAACATTAGCTCCTTTTATTACTACTGTTAGCACTATCTCCAGCACCACTGCTAAGTTCCTCTTTCAGGCTGCATCTTGGGCAGGCTACTAACCCAACTTCCGTGCCGTTTTCTGCTCTGCAGAATGAGAATTATATCATTCCACTTCTTGGGGATCAGGAAAATACCCTATAATGATGCTTATCGCATTAACAGGACTAATTTTGGTCTACTTTCCTTTCCTTGCTTCCCCATAGATATTAGGAGAACTTTTGTTCCATGTTTGGGGAGGTAAACTTGCAGCTAGAAAGGCAAGACCTGGGGAAACTACATTCTATTCCGTAGCAAGTGTCAGGGAAATAGGACTGTAGAAATAGGGGGGAAAGGAGCTGAATTCCTGGCATCTGAGGAAGAGGAGGGGGTCTGGAACACATGTGACCCAAGTTCCACAGACTCATTAGAGCTGTCATTTGGTGGCATTCCTCTGTTTAATCAAGACCATGGTACAGTCTCTATCATATCCCTGTCTTAAGTATTCTTAAAGAGTTCTTACTCATTCAGAAAATAATGATATTGGGATAGCAAACTCTGGGACTATGCAAGGTTCAGGCGATAGAGTGACACGTAAGACGTAGTTGTGCTTCTAGAGAGCTCATGGTTTAGCAAGGTGAGCAGTTGTATTGATAAGGCATCTACAGGTGTGCATTCGGTGGCTGTGTAGATATTGGCCCCCAGTTCTGTGGATACAGGAGTAGAGGATAAGATCATGAAGAAAGGGTTCTTTCCATAGAGGAGAAGCCTTAAGAGACAAACTGATTAACCACTTGCTGAGCACCTACTGTATGTCAGACACAATACTAGGTATATGATTTCATATAGCCTTATATATGACTTGATACTTTTGCCCATGAAGAAATGGTCTAAGAGAAGTTAACGAATTTGCCCGTCTCGCAGCTAGTAATTGAAAAAGCAGTTGTTTGCTGCCAGGTGTGACCCTAATGCTCATTCATTTCCCCTGCTTCTGTGCCACATGTCTTCTCTCTGGAGTAGAGGACTGCAGAGTTCCCAGTTACCCAAACTGAAAGGTTACACCCTAGGCACCCTAGGATGCTTGGTACTTTGCCAGCTGGACAAAGAAAATGGTATTCTAAGGAGAACAACAGCATGCGGAAAGTCCCAGAGGTCCAAGAACTGTTGGTGGGGAACACAGGATTGGAATATGGGGAACTGCAGAAACTGAGGCTGAACAAGAGAGGCAAGAGTCAGAGACTGAAAGAAGCCAGTGAAGGGATTTGGACAGGGAGATGTTGTAAGATTTAAGTTGCAGGACTGTTACTCTGGTGTCTGCATGAAGGATACAGGAGGGAAGAAGTCAGGTGAGGGGCAGGTGGAGGCACAGCATCAGTTATGAGACTCCAGCCTAATCTTGGACAGTTACTGCCAGCCTGTAGACTGGCTCACTCAGACCTAGTCGTAGCCTGCCTTGAAGCTACATCAAGGATTTAAGGAGTTTTGTTTGTGTTCTACAGATGTTCTGACATTGCCCTTCTTAGAGCAATTAATCTTCCCTGTTAGGTTGCTCCAAATTAGGAACCAAGGTTCCTTCTCCATGTCTTCTTCTATTTTCAAACTCTGCACATTCTCATGCATATAGTTTTTATTCTTCTCAGGCACAATTTTCTATTTCAGAAAATCCAAATTTGCCCGAAGCCTTCTAGTCTCTTGTAACCTCGGAGTTGTCAAGTTTCTCTGCCTCTGCATCTGGGTCTTATTCCTGTCTTCTCCATCCTTCTTACTCATAGTTTGTTTATTACATACCTATTGGATCTCCTGGTTGTCCTTTTTATGTCATTTTTATTAGCCTGTCTAGGAGTTTCCATCTTTTGTGAGAGCCAGTGTGTAAGAGCTGCTTCACTGTCTTGCCGTTGTGAGGGTGAGCCTGCTTTTCAGATGCATGACCAGAAAACAAAGATGGCATATTGTTTCTAGATCACCGGAGTGTCCTGTGGCTTCCATGCTTCCTAATAAGGGTTGGGGTTGACACTGAGCCTCACCTCTGTGTCCCTTCCTAAGTGCCATGATGAACATGCGTCTCTCAGCCCAGGCTCCTGCTGACACTACTGGTCCCTTTTCACACTGTTTGCTGGGGTGGTCTTTTGGTCCACCCTGGTCCATGTGCTGACACAGCTGCTTAACACCAGGCAGCCCACCACCATTGATGACCAGCCCACCACCTCTGCAAGACCAAAAATCAGTGAGCAGAGAGAAACCTCCCCCCAACCAAGAATTTTAAAGGAACGCTTTTCTAAAATCCAATCTCTGCTGCAAAGACAAGCCTTGGCTTGTTATTCTGTTAACTTTTTAAAGGGGAAAAATCTTAAACATAGATTTCAAACATATGGCTACAATGAAAACAGGTGGCTGTAGATAATTCACTGTATTTAAGACAACAGTGAGAAAAATAAAATAAAAACAGGGGTAATTACAGATCAAATGGGAATGCTTATATAAAGTTTTTCAAGTCCTTAACCATGGTTCCGTGTCCTGGGGAAAGAATGGTGGAAATGTATAGAAAAGCATAGTTATTAAGGGATTCTGCTATGTCTCTATTTTCTGTTAACATCAATACCATCTTTTCTGCAGCAGTTGGATTATCCTTTTTTGTTCTTATTGCCCTGAATATAGTTATAAATGTGATTTTAAATCTTTACATCAGAATAAGCCATGCCACTGGTTTACAACTCTTTGAGATGTATTTGCTGCCTCAGTGATAGAAGTCACGTAATCTTTTAAACTCAATTATGCTAGTCATAGTAGTTCGTAAATGACACCGATGACGTTACTATTAGGATTATTAGAGCATGGCTTTAACATATCTGGGTAGTCATTCTGTTTTGTCACTTTTTCCCTGATAGTACACAATGTTGTCAGGACAGGTTCCGTTCCAATCTCATGACCGAAGTTTGACATGTACCAGCGCAGTGGAAATCATGAAGAAAATTAAAAAGGGAGACTTCTCCTTTGAAGGAGAAGCCTGGAAGAATGTATCCCAAGAGGCTAAAGATTTGATCCAAGGTAAGAATCTAATGAAATGTTACTCTTTATTATTTTTTTTTTTGAGATGGAGTTTCACTCTTGTTGCACAGGCTGGAGTGCAGTGGTGCAATTTTGGCTCACTGCAACCTCCGCCTTCAGGGTTCAAGTGATTCTCCTGCCTCAGCCTCCAGAGTAGCTGGGACTACAGGTGCGTGCCACCATACCTGGCTAATTTTTGTATTTTTAGTAGAGACGGGGTTTCACCATATTGGCCATGCTGGTCTCGAACTCCTGACCTTGTGATCCACCCGCCTTGGCCTCCCAAAGTGCTGGGATTACAAGCATGAGCCACCATACCCAGCTAAAATTTTACATTTTTTTATATGATGTGTAGTGATTGAAGTGGAATCGTGCCCATTACACACACATGTATGTTAATTACTCAAGGAATCCACGTATATTCTAAAAGGCTTCCAGGCTACTCTCTTCAGCATTGTCTTCTTATCAGAACATTCTCCTTGGCAATGGTATCTACGTTTCTAGCGTGAACTAGCACTTGGCTCCCACTGGCATCTCAGTCAAACACATCTAAAACAAACCAATACTTTTTGACTATTGTTTCCCCCAACCACGCTCCTCCTCTTGTCTTTCCTCCTGTCAATAGTGGCACTGCTAAGAAGCCAGATCACCAAAACAGAAACATTGGTGTCCTCCTGGATACCTGCACCTGCCTTGCCTTCCACAACCAGTCACGGAGTCCTACAGATTCAGCAGTACTCCTGGCGGTCCCTTCCTTTCCATTCAAATGCGATTGCCTTTGTTCTCATCACCATTTCTCTCCCCAGATCCTCCAGCATCCTTGTGCCTTGCCTCACTTCCTCTAACTTAAACTATTATCTATCTCATCATCTATCGATAGAGGGACTTTTCTAGAATCCAGAAGTGATTATGCCTCTTTTCTGCTGAAAATCCTTTGGAGACTCTCTGTTTGCTTTGTAGTAGGATCAGTGGGGAACAAACCTCTCGAACACCAAACTGAGAAAGGAAGTGGCTTTTTATTCGGCCGGGAGCTGCAGGAGGCTAATGCCTTGACCACCGAGCTCCCCAAGAAGCAGCTTCTTTCCCTTTTTAAGGGCTTACAACTCTGAAGGGGGAGCAGAGGTGAAACTGTTTTATTGCCCATTGGCTGGGCAGCTGACCTCACAGTCTTTGGCTTTCATTGATTTGCTAATTCATATGCAGAGCATGCGGGAATAGGCAGGGGAAGGGGCTTACAGACACAAGACAAAGGCAGTAAATCATTAGTTGGCAGAGGTATTTCCTGGAGAGGGTCTGGGTCATGTAAACGTGGAGGACGTGACCCAGAGCCGGGCTCTGGCTGGTAGGGAAAACATTCTTTGCAACACTTCAAGGTTTATAGTTAGCATAGATGCTGGGAACTGAAAAGGGAGTTATCTTCCCAGTCCTCGGGCCTCATTATGGCCTGGTCAGTGGTATCAGCAAGCCATTTGACAGCAAGTCGCTTGACCACGGATTCCAGTTCTTTGGTATTTTATCTCTCTTTACCCTCCTTCTCGTCCAGAGGGAGGAGGTGGAGGTCTGCGAGGAGGGAGTTGGGTAGGGGGTCTCCCTTCTCAGCTTCAGGTGAGACTCCTTAGCCTAGCATTTAACATTCAAAGCCCCTCATGACCTGATCTTGTGTGCCTCTGCTTCCTCCTCACCCCAGCAATGCCATTGCAGGATATTTGAATTTCTCAGATGTGCCGAGCTTTCAGCTCCCTCTGTGTCTTTACATGCTCTTCTTAATCCCTGAAGCCCTCCTCTTCCCCAAGCCACTTCTTATCCTACAGGATTCATCTCCTAGAAGCCTTCCAGGAGGCCCGCACTCCCTAGGCTACGCTCTCCCCTGGCCTGCTCACACACTGTGCCTGTGTGTGTTGCCATTGCACTTGTCCCTGATGTTATAATAGCTGGGGTTTTGTCTGTGTGTCTTCTAATATTAATAGCTCCTCCGTGTATCTCCATCTCCATATCTCTGGTGCCTTACTGCCCTTCCTGACCTGTAGAAGATGGCCAGTAAATGTTTGGTACATGGACGAAGTAGATTACGTGCTCTTTGCTCATTTGGAGCTTACCAAGTCACCAGTGGGAGTCTTTGTTTTGGTTGGTTCTTTTCTCCTGATTGAAAAGCCACTTAGTTAGCCTGCAGCTTCGTAGAAGTAGGCTACTGTGACTTTATCATTAGAATCCAGTATTCACTGAAGAATTTAAATGAATAGGAAAATCTAATTATCTTTATAGGAGGTTAAAGCCATATAGAAACCATCATGTCATGTGAACATAATTGAGATTTATTTCTGAGTTTTTTTTAACCATCTTTAAAATGATAGATCATAAAATAAAAATACCTATTCCCACAGGACTTCTCACAGTTGATCCAAACAAAAGGCTTAAAATGTCTGGCTTGAGGTATAATGAATGGCTTCAAGATGGCAGCCAGCTGTCCTCAAATCCTCTGATGACTCCAGATATTCTGGGATCTTCAGGAGCTGCCGTGCATACCTGCGTGAAAGCAACCTTCCACGTAAGGCCCTGTGCTCTGCACATGTTGGTCAGTTTGCGTAGGAATCATAATCAAATGTTCTTACTCTGTAGCCTCAGATACGTTTTCTTCATTTCATGTTTAAAATAATATGTGTCCTTTTACTTTTAAGTATATTTTAATAAATTGCTTCTTGGTTATAAACACTTTATAACAGAAAGTCCACAGGGGACCAGAGTCACTGCTAACCCACAAAATACATATTTGATTTGTAGAATGACTTCATGAGATGCGATAAATAGAACTTTTTTCTCTCAAACTAAATCATTTTCTTTAAAAACCATAAAAAACATTAGGAGCTAAGGCGTATGTGAAAGTCCATTCATTCCACAGCCATTTAGTATATCATACATTCTTAAAACTGGGAGGGATATGAAGTAAGTTAATTGGTATTAAGTATAGAGTGTATGTTTGAAAGGCTGAGACTGTGTGGCAGAAACTGTGGATTATACACATTTGTGCCAAGCAGATGCAAATAAATTAAGATAATTCATGTATAGTATGAGTTATGGAGAAAGAAAGTCACCTTCAAAGGGATTATTTTGAGAAAGGAGAAGGGATAGGGATAGTGCTTCTTTAGCAGCAAAATGGATTTAAAAAGTAAAAAACTAGGAAATGTTGAGATGGTGAAGAGATTAACTGCAAGAATTCGTGTCAGATGATCCAAATCTTCTCATGACATAGGATGCAAGGTGACAACTACAAGGAGTAACTACAGCCTTGTCCAAGCCTAGGCTAAGCAGAATGAAGACAGGCTGCAGGAGGAGGGGGCCAGGGCGAGGCTATAGAGCTGTGCTTCTCTGTGTGTGTAAGCGTTCAGGATATACCCTGTCACTGAATGGGAAGTGAAGAGCAAAGACTTATAATGCATGAAGTCTGCTTGCATTGGGACTTTGTGTTCAGAATTTTAAATCTTAGACACAGAACCAGTAAAAGTAGTGGGGGGTGGTTTAGATTACAGATGGTCTTCATGAATTTCCAGTCAATTGTTTTGTTTTAGGATGTAGTACTAAGTTCTTCCAAAGATTTATTAGAATTGTGACTCTCAGACAGCCTAGCTAGTTTGATTTAAACAGAGCCCTCAGAAATGTTTTCTGGTGAACTTCTCCACCCTGCCAGTAGGCTTAGATACAAAGGTTTTCCGAGCTTTGTTCCCTTAAAACAACTTGGGGCTGCATTGCCAATGGAAAGTTGTCTTCTGCTATAAATCATAACTGCTAGAAAACGTCAGTGCTTTTACCTTCACAGGGGTTCCCTTTTTTCTCCCCTAGGCTTTTAACAAATACAAGAGAGAGGGGTTTTGCCTTCAGAATGTCGATAAGGCCCCTTTGGCTAAGAGAAGAAAAATGAAAAAGACTAGCACCAGTACGGAGACGCGCAGCAGTTCCAGTGAGAGTTCCCATTCTTCTTCCTCTCATTCTCATGGTAAAACTACACCCACCAAGACACTGCAGCCCAGCAATCCTGCCGACAGCAATAACCCAGAGACCCTCTTCCAGTTCTCAGACTGAGTAGCTTAGGCATGGTAGGAGTGTGACAGTGATCCATTGCACCTTGATTCCCTCAGCATATGCCTGAGGCAATGTTTTATGCTTTTAAAAATGTTTCCCGTTGGTCTCATTGGAATCTGCCTCCTAATGGTTTTTTTTGAAAAAAACCTGTTTGGTTATCCTCATCAAAAGCACTGGACAGAGAATGTTACTGTGAATAGAGCACATGTTACTCTTTTTAGCAACCTAGCATGATGCCAACAAGACTATTCTTGAAAGAGCAAAGGTTCCTATAAATTTAATTAGGGTTAGATTTGAGCTGCTTGCAGAATAAGTCACAGGTTTTCTAGATGTCTGCCAACAAGAAATGACTCATACTGTAATGATGCCTTTCGCTTTGCCTTGTGGACAATGTGGGTTTTTGAAATTTGCACTCTTCAAACGGTGATTTATCAGAGAAAGGGGCCTGTTTTCAAAAAAAGATTCTGTAATGAATTTTCTGTGTGGCATATACTTATTTCTTGAGAGAAGATTTTAACTTATTGTTTTTATTTTATGGTTACATATGATGATAACCTGCTATTGTTAATCTTTTTCTACAAAGTTAAAAAAAAAAAAAAACATATAAGAACTCAAGGTCCCATACTCTGTGGGATCCATCTAAGATGCATGCTAAGCTATGTGTATGTTTTTAATTTTGCACTGCTCTTTCCTGGCAATTTGTTTTAATGGTTATTGCAGAATATTAAGGTACATGTCTCTCTGTTTTAAGTAATACTGCACTTTATAAAAAAGTATGAATAAAGCAAACTATTTTATAAAGTGCACTGTTTAAAGCATTTGCACTGTATTTTTGCCATTTATTTTCATTTTCTAATTTAAATTTGTCCTCACATCCCTCTTCTACTTTGTATGCAACAAATAGAATGAGGCATGTTGTGTAATGTTGTAGTCAGCCACTTATGCACCAATGTGAGGAAAACCTAAAGGGAAATTATACTAAACACTGTGCTTCATATTTGTACACTGTGTTGTACTACAGTGAGGAATTTCCTCCCGTAGTCATATATTATGTACATAATATTTTAAAATCATACCTACGACTTGGCTGGAAATTTTTCTGTTAAATTTTAAATTTAGAAAGCATATTTTATAAACTTATGCAGAGCACTTTTATTGCTCAAAAGTTCTGAATTCATACAGAAAATAAGTACTATGTGATGAAAACATTTCATTGAAAGATTGCTGCATTTAAAAATATAATTGATTTGTTCCCTATGCAAAAAAAGAAGTGATAGGATTTGTATGTTATATTTTCTTTTAAAGCCATCATGTGAAATGTCAGGACTGAGAAAAGTGATTTTTGCTATGTTTACAGGAATCATGCTTAAAAAGATAATGCCCAACATGTTTATTTTATAGTGTTTGTTAATGATAACCTTTTGAGCATTAGTTTGGAATTTGGACATGATATTTATTTATTCCTTTCTTGAGGTAATAGCAGCATTAATTTCAACCAGTTATGAATACTAAAAATATTGCACTCTATGTAATGGTAGTATATTTATTACTAAATCAATGTATATATTAATAGCACAGGCAAAAAAATGGCAAATATTAAAATATTTTCAAAATATTGTATTATCCTGTTTAAATTTTTGTCCACAGTGGTTATTGGGAATAATATTTTATACTTTTTGCTGGCCCAAATGGCTACATGATTCTGAGTTAGTGAAAGTTTCATACACCCAACTTTCAGTTATTCCTAGTAATTATGGGAAATTTTGTGTGCATCATTACCAAACTATTGCTAATTCACAAAATGTGATTCCATCAGGCGCTGATCTCAAGAGAATGACCATATTTATAATTACATTTTATATATTTTGAGCATATTTGGCCCTTCAAGCCATTTTTTTTGACTGTGCATCCTGGTAGAAAATACTAGTTGTAAAGTACAAACTAAAGGGACTATGCTGCTAATAAAAAATGATCCAGAAAAATGGTCAGACAGTATACCCTCATGATTGATGATGATGTGATTGATTTCATTGTGAATGTTGGAAATTAATGGGTTTCATTTTCATGTGTTTCCCTTGCCTCTTCTTCTGGAAGAGGACTTGACAGAGAATGAAATAGGTAAAAAGGCAGTGAGACAAACAGAAGAAGGAAAGATAAGGCTAGCTGTCAACTGATGAGCCTGCCTGAATAATCTAGAATGGGCTTTTGAAAAGACCTTAACAGACACGTACTGTTGCGCTCTTGCCAAATATCTTCATCCTTACCCTGCTTATAAGTACCAAAAAGACAGCATTTGATGCCAAGTTTGAAGCAGTTAGGTAGTCTGTAGGCTGTCGGTTAATATACAGTGAATTGCACTTTAAAATTCGGAAAGCTTTCATTTGGTCACATCAAAAATAAACAATACAAAATACTTTACATAAAAATGTTAAATGATAGGACTCTTTTTTGGTATTAAGAGTAAAATAGAAGATCTAAGAAATACAAATACTTAACATTATTTCTCTTTATGACATTAACTTTGGTACTAGAGCCAAATCACCCCTTCCCTTCTTCACTTATTGATTTCATATTGTATATAAGTCTTATGCCAACATAAATCCTGATTCATATATTTTGTAACTACATATAATAAATTGAGAGGCAAGAATAAGAAAAGGAAGGTAATAAAGAAATTAAGAAAGACCAGTTTCATTACTCTGCCAGATCCTGTGTCTAAAATAGGCTAATTTGCATTCTGAAATTCGCTATCGGGGTGTGGTGGCTCAAGCCTGTAATCCTAGGGCTTTAGGAGTACAAAACAGGAGAACCACTTGAAGCCAGGAGTTAGAGACCAACCTGGTCAACATAGTGAGACACTGTTTCTCCAAAAATAAAAGTTAAAATTAGCTGAGCATGGTGGCTCGTACCTGTAGCTCTAGCTACTCAGGAGGCCAGCATGTGGAGGATCGCTTGAGCCCAGGAGTTCGAGGCTGCAGTGAGCTGTGATCACGCCACTGCACTCCGGCCTGGGCAACAGAGCAACACCATATTTTTTTAAAAAAAGAAAGAAAAAAGAAATTCATTAATTCTTCCAAACCTTTATAAAGTGAGAAACCACTGAGTTACTACAATAGAAAGTTTCCTGAGTTAATTTCCACATTGTTGTCTATCTTGGAGTCACAGGTTCATTATCCAAGAAAACTGCCTTCTGATTGTTTAGATTACTGCTGATTTCTTAAGTATGTAAATGACTAACCATTAAATATAACATAAGTTATTTTAAAGAAGTCTACTAAGATAGCAGTCACTTTTTTTAAAGTAAGCAAATTCCTTTTGTATCTCAGTTTATCTATGTTCTCAAAAACACTACTTTATAAAAGTATATAATTTACTGAGTACTTATTCACCTTGCCCCCATTTCAAGAGCCATTATTGACATATTTATTAGGAAGACGGTACCTCATAATAGTGAAAATTTCTAAATTATTGGGTCTATACGTGCCTTAGACCACCTGATTACTTTGTTCTCCCAATGACCGATAATAATAGCATGATTTGAGTGTTCATGCGAAAATACATCTAATATTCCTTAAGATCTAAGTAAATAAGTTAAATTCTGATATGCCACTTATATCAAAATAATTGTCATATAGATGAATTATTACTATAACATCATGCATAAGTATCTTAAAATTATATGACTTTTGGCCTCTCAAATGTCTTACATGATAATACCCCAATTTCCAGTCTCATTAATTATATACCTCACATGAATGTCTGTCATCATTTGATATACCTTTATCTGGCACTTAAACAAATGTAGCAGGCGCTAATGAAATTTGAAGTTTAGATAAGAGACATCGTAAAACTCAAGAATGAGAAAAAAAAATTTAACAGAAGTATGTATGAAGGAAATATTTTAAGTATAATCTACCCAAATAAAATAACTGCTACAGCCAACATAAAGGCTTTATTCCCTATTTTGTTAAATAATTTCACTCCAAATTGTGACATTCTTTAGAGAATTTTCCTTGAGTAGTAGTTATGTGTTTTATGGGGGGAGCATATTTTCAAGGGGGAAACATCTTCCTAAGAACATTTGATTAGCCTCACTTCTGTCCTCAGCTTCTATATTGCTTACTTTTCAAGATATTTCTTGTGAGCCCTTTTCTTTGTGTGCCTAGCTCCCCGTTACGTAATTAAGTAGTTGATTGCTGTTCCAAATGCTTCCCCTACTCAAGGCTGTTGTCCACCCTGTTTCATGAATTTGTGAATTAAGTAGGTGCCTAATATTTTCCTACTATTAGGCTGAAAAGGAGTAAGAAACTAAATATTTCCAAATATTTGTGTCTTGCAAAATAGAAAATGTTTCTTGCCAATCATTTCCTTTCCATTATTCCTTTTAACCACATTACAAAAACCTAGTATTTTGTATTTAGAAGGAGACTTGTATTAAAAGACAAGATTCTTGGTAGTTATTCATCAGGCTTCAGTTTCCTGGTGTATTTCTTCTGGGAGAGGTAAGTAGAAGGACATTTTGTAGTGTTTTTCTAGCTATTAATATAATGCTGCTTGGGTTATCAGAGCACAGGAAACTGGGATAGTATGGAGCATTATGCTATTTCCATTATTGTTTTTCATTGCATAACACTTTTAATTTGTACAGTTGTATAAAATTTGCCTCTTTACTAAAAAAAAAATCTAGTTTCATTCTTGTTCCTTGCCATATTAAGCAGTTTTTATCTTTTCATTTATGTTTTACATTTTCTTGTCTTAGAAGAAAAAGCAGAGAGAATGAAAGAGAAATGTCATAACTTAGAAAAGGAAATTTGAGCTGAATGGAATACTGTAGCTTTATTTTCTGGCATTTCTGCTTGTAGATAGATTAGAAGATTTAAAATCCAGTAAGGTTGAGGAACTTGACATTTTAAAACTGCAGTTTTATTTTTAACTACATGAGAGGCTGGTCATATAAAATGTGCACTGCTATGTTGGAATGGATATGTGTGTAACAATTAACCTCATTAAAGCTCTGTTGCTGTGGTAGGCATTCAGTTATTCCTAATAGTTTAATTTAGGTACTATACTGCTATCCTATTTGCTGAAATTATAAATACTAGCAAAAGGAATGATTAAATGTACAATAATGCTCTTGTGTGAATAAAAACAGAAATTTAAAGGTGCTATATCACATAAAAAGTTAATGCTTCAGTACTGAAGTTTTGAAAAATATTCCTAAAAACTTCACAGGCATGAATTTTTGAAAAGAAGAAGAAACCACATATACACATAGAAGAATTTTTAAATACTGGCATTTTAAAGTATAGCTGGTAAAAATGGTATGTATCCTTACGTGTGGAATTTAAACTTGTTGAAACTAATCTAAGCTGCAATAATCTATGTAACTGTTCTTTCACGGTTTTACATAAAGATAAGAATTTGTCTTACTAAAAGGTAAATAGAAAATTTAAAAAGATGAAAAGCATTGTTTTTCCTCTTTTCTATGTGGACAATTAAAAGTATAGTCAAGCCTCGGCTCAAATGAGTTGTCTTTGTGTGAGACAGGGTCTCACTCTGTTACCCAGGTTAGAGTACAGTGGAGTGATCACAGCTCACTGCAGCCTCTACCTCCTGGGCTCAAGCAATCCTCACACCTCAGCCTCCTAAGTAGCTGGGACTATAGGCATGTGCCATCATGCCCAGCTGTTTTTCTTTTTTTTTTTTTTTAATAGCTGCAAGTTCTCAGTATGGTGCCCAGGCTAGTCTCAGACTCCTAGTTTCAAGCAGTCCTCCCGCCTCAGCCTCCCAGTGTTGGCCACTGTGCCCAACCATGAGTTGCCTTTTGAGTTGTCTTTCTTAACTGCATCAGTTCATTCCATACTCAGTACATGCACTTTTTCTTGCATTGTTTTTCTGTTTTTCTATTATATATTCACACTCATTTGTGTATTTCTACACTGGTATTTCACTCACTACTTCTTAAGATATCCACATGTGGACCTACATTTATAAATTGTAATGCTGATCAGAGAAATAAGAACTTGATTGAGACAGTGCTGGGAAATTTTTGTGATGAAAATTATTAGGAATAAGGAAATAATGATGCTGTGTGAGAAAGCAAGTAGACTCACAGTTCTGAGATACAAACATCTGCAATAAACATAGAAAAGGCTACTTCACAAAAATGTGATTTCAGTGCACATATGGACAAATCTCTCTCTTTCTCTTTTTTTTTTTTTTTTTGAGACAGATTCTCACACTCATTGCCAAGGCTAGAGTGCAATGACGTGATCTCAGCTCACTGCAACCTCCATGTCCTGGGTTCAAGTAATTCTCTTGCCTCAGCCTCCTGAGTAGCTAGGACTGCAGGCACACATCACCACGCCCAGCTAATTTTTGTATTTTTAGTAGAGATGGGGTTTCACCATGTTGGCCAGGCTGGTCTCGATTTCCTGACCTCGTGATCCACCCACCTCAGCCTCCCAAAGTGCTTGGATTACAGGAATGAACTACCACGCCCAGCCTGGACAAATCTCTTTATAATAAAAAGTTTTGTCTACTGTGTAGGTAAAGGAACTTATAAGCTTCGTAAAGTGGTTATTTTTCTCTAGGAAGCCCACACAATAACTCCCTCCTCTCCTTTCCCACTCCTTCCCCAGCTTTTCCTGCTGCCCACTGCTCCAAACACTGACATCCAGTGGCCAAAGAGACCAGTCCAAATGAAGCACTAAGACTACATAGATAGTGATCATATTGTTTAAAATGTTATTGCAACATGGCATAAGTGCACAGGTCTTAAGTATACAGCTCAAAAAGTGTTTATATATTTATGCACCCATGTAGCCATCACTCAAATCAAGACGAGGCTCCCAGTCAATACTCACACATAACCACCATTCTGACCTCTGTCACTGTTGTTGACATTCCTCTGCATGGAATTATACAGTCTATAGATTTTTGTGTCTGGTTTAATTTGATCAGCATTATGTCTGTGAAATGCATTTATGTTGTTGCATGTAGCAATAACAATAGTTTGTTCTTTTTCGTTGCTATGTTGTATTCCATCAGATAAATACATCACAATTTATCCATTCTGCCATTGATAGACATTTCGGTTGTTTATAGTTTTTAGCTTTTATGTTTAAAGCAGCCATAAGCATTCTTGTACATATCTCTTAGTGGACATGTACACTCATTTCTCTTGTGTGTACACTTAAAAGTGAAACAACTGGCTGCAATGAGCCATGATTGCACCACTGTACTTCATCCTGGGCGACAGAGTGAGACCTTGTCTCAAAAAACAAGGAATGAAACTACTGAGTCAAAAGATGAATATATATTTAGCTGTAGAATATATTACCAAATAGTTTTCAACAGTGGTTGTATCAATTTACATACCCACCAATAAGGTATGAGTGTTCTAGTTGTTCCACATCCTCATCAGTGCTTGGTACCGTAAGCCCTAGTAGTTTAGCCATTCTGACAAATGCGTATTTGATTGTGGTTTTAGCCATTCTGGTGATTGTATATTTCACTAAGGTTTTAAGGTGCATTTTCCTGATAAGTAATGATGTATGGAACACCTTTTTATATTAGTCATTTGGCTCTCCTCAATTGTTAAGTACCTGTTCAAGTCATGTGTTCATATTTATTGGGTTGTCTTTTTTTCTTATTGACTTGCAAGAGTCCTTTATATTTTATGGACATGAGGTTTTTTGTCTGATATATTACCATAAATGTCTTCTCTTTAGTTTGCTTTTCTACTTCCTAAGTGCTTTCCTTTGATGACCAAAAAATTCATGAAGTCCAATATACCAATCTTTTATTTAATTGCTAATAATGTTGTATCATATTTAATGAATGTTCATATCAAGGTTATGAAGATATTCTTATATTCTTCTAAAAGCTTTATTGGCTGGGCGAGGTGGCTCACGCCTATAATCCCAGTGCTTTCGGAGGCTGATCCAGGTGGATCACTGAAGGTCAGGAGTTGGACCAGCCTGGCCAACATGGTGAAACTCCATCTCTACTAAAAATATAAAAATTAGCCAGGTGATGGTGCACACCTGTAATTCCAGCTACTTGGGAGGCTGAGGCAGGAGAATTGAGAATTGCTTGAACCCAGGAGGCAGAGGTTGCAGTGAGCCGAGATTGCGCCGCTGCACTCCAGCCTGGGCAACAGAGTGAGACTCCATCTCAAAAAAATAAAAATAAAAGCTTTATTGTTTTACCACTCACATTTGGCTTATAGTCTGTCTACTGCCGACATTTGTATATGATGTGAAATAGTAGCTAGTTTGTTTTTTTGTATCAGTATTCACTTGACCCACCACAATGTATTGAAAAACTGAGTTGTAATTTTTATGAAGTCTTCGTATCTGGTAGTGTAAGACCTCTAACTTTGGTCTAATAGTGCTAATAGTTTTGGCTATTAGTACTTGGTATTAGTACTACTACTGTATATTTTAAAGACTCTGTATTGTTTGTTTACCCACATATTTATGTTTTCTGGTGTTTTTCTTTCCATCCTGCCTTTTTTACTTCCACCTGGATTATCTTCCTTCACCTGGAGAATTCTCTTTAGTGCCAGTCTTCTGACAATGAATTCTCTCAGCTTTTGTTTTTTGAAACCTTTCTTTTGCCTTTGCATTTCCATATACATTTTAGAATCACTTTGTTGTTTTTTGTGGCAGGGGATGTTAGGGTTTAATTGGTATTGCATTGAATGTATAAATCAATTTCAGGAGAAATTATATCTTAACAATTTTGAGTTTTCCAATCCATGGTCATGGTATATCCCTCTATTTGCTTAGGTATTTAATTTGTCTCACCAGAGTTTCATAGATTTACAGGTAGCGGTTAGATTTATATCTATATTTTTGACAGTTTTATTTTATTATCAAATTATTTTTAATTTGTTTATAGAACTACAGGAATTTTTTTTTTTGTATATTGCCCTTGCAATTAGAAGCCTTGCTAAATTCACTTTTTAATTCTAATAATTCTATATATTATTTTAGATTTCTTTAGGTCTACAGTTATATCTTCTGTAAATAATGATAGTTTCATTTCTGCCTTTTCAGTTTTTATTTTTCTTGCCTTATTGAGCTGACCAGGACCTCTAGTAAAATGCTAAATGAAGTAATGGCAATGGACTTCTTTAACTTCTTGAACTCAAAATAAAAATTCAATATTTTACTATTCAATATTATATTTTACATAATTTTTATAGATATCATATGCCAGATTAAGTTTCTTTTTATTTCTAGTTTTCAGATAGTTTTTACTAAATGTTTCTTCTGCCTCCATTGAGATAATCATGTATTTTTTCTTTATTCCCCTACAGTGATAAGTTACACTATTTTTGAAATGCTGAAAATAGAGTAAATTCCATTTTCCTGATGTATTACTCTTTTCATGTATAAATGGATATAGTTTGCTAATATTTTGCCTAAAATTTTTGAGTCATAAGAAGAATAGACCTAGGCTGGATGTGGTATCTCATACCTGTAATCTCAACACTTTGGGAGGCCAAGGAGGGAGGATTGCTTCAGCCTAGGAGTTGGAGACCAGCCTGGGCAACATAGTGAGACCTCATCTCTACAAAAAATTTAAAAATTATCCAAGTGTGGTGGTGTACACCTGTAGTCCCAACTACTCAGGAGGCTAAGGTAGGAGAATCGCTTGAGTTGAGGAAGCAGGGGTTGCAGTGAACCAAGACTGTGCCACTGTACTCCCACCTGGGCAACAGAGCAGGAGTCTGTCTTTAAAAAGTGGGGGGTGGAGAGAAAGGAAGAAAAAGAAGGAGGATAGACCTGTAATTTTTCTTTCTTTAATATTTTTGTCAAGTTTTGGTATTAAGATTATCCTGGCCTCATAAAAAAAGTTGGAGATGTGTTCCCTTTTTTTCTATACTCCGTAAGAGTTTGCACCTGATATTATTCCTCCTGTTTAAAATAATACACCATTGAAGCCACTTGAATGAACAGTTTTCTTCGTGGGAAAGTTGTCATTAATTGGAATATATCTTGTCCATTTACAGGTAATGTAATTATTTATTACTGGTTTTAAGTCTGCCATCTTACAATTTCTTCTACATTTTTATCCTATACCCTCTCGGTTCCAGTATTTTGTGTCTTCTTTTGATAAACCAAGTCTTTTCTTTTGTCTATTTTTTCCTCCTATGTTAGTTTGTTAGAGATTTTTAGAAATTCATTTAGTGATTACCTTAAAGATGACAGTGTCCATCTTTGACTTACTGCCTTAAATTGGTACATTACCACTCCCCAACAATGCAGGAATTTTATGACAGTTTAAATCTGCTTTCTCCTTTCTTCCTTTTTTGTTATTGTTGTCATGTATTTTACTTCTGCATTCTATGTATATCTTGTCTCTATATTCTATAAATATTTTAGACTTCACAGACATTATTATTAGTACTACTACTGTATATTTTAAAGACTCTGTTTTTGTTTTCCCACATATTTATGTTTTCTGATGTTTTTCTTTCCATCCTGCCTTTTTTACTTCCCTCTGGGATTATTTTCCTCACCTGGATAATTTCCTTTAGTATTTATTTTAGTGCCAATCTTCTGACAATGCATTCTCTCAGCTTTTTTTTTTTTGAAATCTTTTTTCTTCTGCCTTTATTTTTCTGTAACAATTTTATTAAGATAAAATTCATGTGTCATGTAATATACCCATCTAATCATTACATTCAGGCACAATTCAATGTTACCTTTAATTCTTTAATTATATTTTTGCCTTGTATTAAATACTGATTTCACCATTTTATTTTCTTTCCTTTTTTTTTTTTTTTTTTTTTTTTTTGAGACCAAGTCTCACTCTGTTGCCCAGGCTGGAGTGCAGTGGCACAATCTCAGCTCACTGCAACCTCCACCTCCTAGGTTCAAGTGATTCTTGTGTCTCAGCCTCCCAAGTAGCTGGGATTACAGGCATGCACCACCACACCTGGCTAATTTTTATATTTTTAGTAGAGACAGGGTTTCACCACATTGGCCAGGCTGGTCTCAAACTCCTGTCCTCAAGTGATCTGCCTACCTCAGCCTCCCAAAGTGCTGGGATTACAGGTGTGAGTTACTGTGCCTAGCCTAGGTTCACCATTTTCAAGATACCATTCCAATCCTTAAAGTTCTGTGAGAAAAGCCATTAGTTTTATTTCCTTTGAAGGTAATGCATCTTTTTCCTCTGGTCACTTTTAAGATTTTCTCTTCCTCTTTTTTTTTTTTTTTTTTTTTTTTTGATACGGTGTATGGAACTGTATATAGGCTGGAGTTCAGTGGTTCAAAATTGGCCCACTGCAACCTCTGCCTCTCAGGTTCAAGGGATTCTCCTGCCTCAGCCTCCCGAGTAGCTGAGACTACAAGCGTGTGCCACCATGCCCAGCTAATCTTTATATTTTTATTAGAGACAAGATTTCACCATGTTGGCCAGTATGATCTCAATCTCTTGACTTTGTGATCCGCCTGCCTCAGCCTCCTAAAATACTGGGATTACAGGTGTGAGCCACCATGCCCAGCCTCATTGTTTTTAAAAGTGTGACTGTGATGCCTCTGTGTGCCATTATATCTTTCCTAAGGATGGTAAACTTCCTGAATCTGTTGGTTCATGTCCTTCCTTATTGGAATTCTTAACCAATCATTCTTTAAGTCGTTTTTTTCCAATGCATTCTCTTTTTTTTTCTAGGAATTGTGTTATACTATGTTGCATATGTCTGTTATAGTCCTGTGTTTTCCATCTGAATTTATCCCTGTATGTACTTCAGTATGTATAGTTTTTACTGACCTAGTTAACTTATCCTCTGTTCTGCTGAGTCTAATCAATTTTAAATTTAATTGGATATCTTATATTTTCAGTTCTAAAATAACCATTGACACTTTTTTGTAGATGCCAGATCTCTGATCAGATATTCAGTGTTTTCCTCTATATTGAACATATTAATCAAAGTAGTTTTAAACTCCTGTCTGAGAAATCCAGTGTCTGATTTACCACCTGTAATTGTTGGTTTCCATCGTCTGCTGTCAGTCCTTTGGTCCTGTTTTTTAGCATGTCTTGTCAGTTTGGTGACATGTCACACATTGTGTGTTAAATATTGTAGGGGTTTTGAATGATGTTATCTTGCTCTAAGATGGTTATGTTTTCTTCTGGCAGTCTGATAAAGTACAGGCAGATCACTGTAATCCTATTGAAGGTTGGTTTTAGACTTTGTTAAGGCTTGTATATTTCAGTTTTGCTCTTACTCCTAGCATATGGCCTCTTTGGGCTCCCATCTGAAAATCTGGGGTATTTATCAGGCCCACTTCACCTTAACGACCTTGAATTCCAGCCTCCTCAGTACCAAGAGCTGCTCAGCTTGTTAGCCTCCCATCTGCTGCTTTTTGCTGGATTTTTTGAGGTCTCACTTTGTGCTCAGGAGTCTAGGATTGGCAGACGCCTCAAGGAGATACTGTACCAGTACTTCAGGCTGACTTCCCTGAGGTTTCTTCTCTCTGGAATTTTGCCCCCCAAATCCTAGCCACTTTCCCAAGCTTCAACTTTTGTCTCCTCAACCAAGTGGGATTACTGCTTTCTGCTAGACATTTATTTCTCTGTGTTGTGAATTTGCAGTGCCTTAAAGAAGAAATCAGAATGAACATAGAACTCACCAAAGTGTGCTTCCCTTCTTTCCCTTCTTTCAGCTATTTTATTGTAGCCTGTCAAGTTCTGCCTGCATTGGTTTGCTCCCTGATGCCTATAAAAGATGTTCTGTTTAACCCTTTTCCTGCTTGCCCCAAGAATACTTCCCAGCAGCACTTGCTGCTGCAGCATTGACCCTTAGATAACTTTGCCACGAACTCTCTCGCCTTTATTATTATTTTTGCATAGCTCTAGTATATTGACTTTAGAAAAAAAGGACATCATTCTATTTATAGCATTCTGTTTTTAGTAGTGGTTATTTTCATTTACAAAGTATAATAATTCTCAGTTGCTGGAAATGTCAAATCCTAGAAAATGTAGCATTCCTACACATGATGTTAACATCATTCTCTAACAGTTGTTGGCCAGAGATTCATTTAATGAATTTTTTTTTCTTAAATAGATGATTCTGATGATTCAGATGATTCTGATACTAGTTCTGTTTACAAATAATATCAAGAACAGTTTTTATATTTTATTTTCACATTGAAAATCAGATTTACTTTAGCCTCAAAGAATGTGTTCATATAAAATTAAATGAGTGCTGGCAGCAAGCTGTACTTTTTTTTTTCTAAATGGGAAAAGGGTTAATTTAGCTTTCACTGTTGTTTTCAGTAGGAGGGTTAGTCCAATCACAAGCTACTCTGTTGTGGCCAAAAGCACAAATCTGGTGGTGATCATGTTTAATGCCATTGTTGATTTCTTTGCTGTGGCTTCTGGCATTGATAACTTGGTTGTCACATGTTCCTCTGTGAGTGCACCAGCTTTATTCATTTGTTCCTTTGTCCATTAAATAGTTTTTGAGCACTGCCTTCAGGCCAGGTATTGTTCTAGAAATAAGCCATATCACAATATTTACAATAAGATCCATGCCACTTTGGGACTTACAGCCATTGTTTTTATAGACAGGCTACTAAAGGGTTGCTAAGTTGGACTTGTGGTAATTAAAATAGACTTTTCTTGTTTGGGGGTTGGGAGTAAGAAAATGAGAGACTGGAATCTTTTGGATTATTACATCTTCTTTATATAAACATTTTTAGCCTTTTAAAAAAAATTATAGAGCTTAACGCAGTTCACAGTTCACCCACACTGCATCAATATTTGGCTTACCTTTTGCAAGCCCAGTTCCCTAACTATGAGTTTCTATGTTATACATAAAAATCTCACTTGGAGCACAATTATTTGACAATTTGAGTTGAAACTGGAGGAACTGATTTATGGAGAACAAACTTAGCTCTGAAATCATGTCTCTTTATGAATATCGACATGAAATCCTATGAAGAATCAGCCTGCTGTGGTTTCCCATTTTAACTTCTGTTTTTGAAAAACATTTCACATGCAACTAAGCACTTATTAAATGCTTTATGATACCAAGAAATGGCTTGGTGGTCTTTATCTTCCAGAATAGCTTAAGTTTCAGTGCTACCAAGAGAAAAATATAATGTGGGCACATGTCACTGTTAAAATATTATAGTCAGATCGAGAATTGTATTCCTCTTTTTGTAATTCTTTCCCACTTGTGAAACTTTATCCAGGGGATTTTTTAAATTACAAAGACTTACTCCAGAGATAAGTTTGTACTTCTGATTACATCCATGTTCATATAATCAAAAGGCAGCAAAGACTAGGACATTGTCATATGGTGGCTCCATAGAAACGAGGATGCACGGAGAGGACAGATTCTCCGTCTTGAGCACCTGTGGCTTGGTATTCTCGAAATTATAGCCCGTTTGGAATGGCTTAAGAACTACCAGTTAAAGAAACCAGACACACAAGGCCATGTAATATACGATTACAGTTCATGAAATGTCCAGAACAAGCAAATCCATAAACACAGATTAGTGGTTTCCAGAGGCTGGTGAGGGGATAATCGAGCATGACTTAATGTATATAGGCAATGGGGTTTTGGGGTGATGACAATGTTCTGGAATTAGGTAGTGGTAATGGTTGCAAAACATTGTAAATATAGTAAAAACCAATGAATGGTACACTTAAAATGAATTTTATATTTTTAAAAACCACACACACATAGCTAGAAAAGCTATAGCTAGTTTGTGGAAGTCAGTTCTAACACCTGGCTATTCAGAGAATGCCATCCTGCCCTCCTTTCTTTGGCATCAACTCTGAACCATAGTTATTTTATAGTTGGAAAATCTTTTCTAAGCAGAGATTAAGCTCTTGGGGACAAAGTAAACTTGTCTCTTACAGGTAACACCAAAGTTCCAGCTTAACAGAGAGAACCTCCTTGGGATCCTACTTTTCCCAGTGTTGGGTAGTGCTTGGAAAGGTAAAGATCAAAGTGCTGTGTTTCCATGGTGATCATATCCACCTTATTATTTATTGTATCTTGCTCTGAAGTTTAATTTCTTACTTTGGATCTCATTGTAATAATGGGAGCACCCGTACTTTGGGAGGCCGAGGCAGGCAGATCACCTGAGGTCAGGAGTTCAAGACCAGCCTGGCCAACATGGCAAAACCCCATCTCTACTAAGAAAAATAACACAAATTAGCTGGGCGTGGTGGCAGGCATCTGTGGTCCCAGCTACTTGGGAGGCTGAGGCAGGAGAATCACTTGAACCCAGGAGGTGGAGATTGCAGTGAGCCAAAATCTCATCATTGCACTCCAGCCTGAGTGACAGAGCGAGACTCCATCTCAAAAAAAACAATAAAAAATAGTGGGAGCACCAGGCCTTTGTTTTAGTTCAATTTTTCTTTGGTGAACACTTTTCTAAAGTCTCTCTTACCTTACCTGTGTTAACTTTGTCTTAGAAGCAGGCTCATTTGTACAGTTAGCTGAAGTATTTATTCGTGAAATCATTTGTAGCAGTTGTCTTTTCATCAAACATAATACCTTTAAAATAGCAGAAAATTAACATTACTCATGATTTTGCTATTTTGCTAAGTAGTCAGAGGTTATATTATCTCCATTAATCCCAACATAGACATTAGAAATATCTTTATTCTAGATAATCTGTACTCATTTGAATGCAAAAGTTTTGTCAATATGAGTGAACTTATACATCTTTTTATTCACTGATGGAGATATTACTGGAAACTTTGTTCCTGGCAAAGGCAAAGATGACATGTATTGAAAAAAATTAGATTTTTAAAACTTCAAAATACTTTTATAGCAAATGTAAATAAAATTGTTTCTATCTACAGATTGTTTTGCATAAAATCTTTATGTGAAGAATATATGTTACAGTACAATAAAATCAGTCCTTTTTATATGTTTTGAATGGTGTGCATTTTGAAGGTATTTTTTAAAGTAACTAAGTATTGCAATTTTTTTCATAATATATTTCAAGTAAAGCACATTTAAAATGTATAAACTGGTATAAGTATTTTGCATCACTAGTCTAGTTTTACATATTTTAAAAAATAAGAATGGGTTTGGAAAATAACATATTTGTAGTAAGTACAGTATATTTTTTATTGAGTCTGATATATCTTTCAGATATTTGAGTAAAATCTACTGTTAAAGTATTCCAGATTTTTAAATTTCAGTGTCCTTACTGTGGAGTCTAGCGTTGGCTTTCTGATAACACAATAATCAAACCCTGCTCATATAAACATCCAGAAATCTTTTTCTAATGATGATATATTTAGCAAAAAACTCAAGTCTTTAAAAATTCTAACTAGTGTTTAAATGGACTTACTTGAGACAAATGTATATTATGAAATCTAAAATAATAAAAATTTGTGACTATATATAATATATAATCTTTATTCTAAAAAATTAGTTTCTGTGCTGATTTCATGTTAAGTTTTTCAAATGTTTGCAGATTATAATGGCTACAGTAAGTTTTGTTCAAAATCTGGTAGCCACTTATTAAATGGTTAATGACTAAGCATTAATCATTTAATAATTATTTAGGAATTATTTAGGAATTATAAATTATAATATCAAATCTTTATACTTCAGGTTCCTTGCACTATAATTACTTAAAATTAGGTTGTATCAGTAGTCTATATAAACAGATATCTTGGTTTGGAGGGAAAAAATTCTATTTTGTAAGTAATTTAGTATTTTGGTCTTGTGAAAATTACATAGGTGCGTGTTTATGTATGTGTATAGACACTTGTATTGGGGGCTTACAACACCAAATTAATAAGACCCCTCCTCCTTAAATCGACTATCTGCCCTGCCAGTAATCCCCCACCTGTACTGGTATATACAGAGTTCTCTCTGGTATAAATGATTAATCAAGCAAAAGCGTGTAAGATATTTGTGTTAGTTTCTTTTTAAAAGAATAATGGGATACACATAAACTAGTAACACCACATTGATTTCCTAAAGACCTAATACAGCTGTAAGAGGGAATAACATTCCAGAGCTCCAGGATTATTTTAATACAGCTTTTAAGATGGTTATGATTTTGATTTAATATAGAAACTTCAGAGTGTATTAAATTTTAAATATTTAACACATGCATTGGTGATTTGTTTTTTTTGTGGTTTTGTGGGTTTTTTTGTTATTTTTTTATGTAAGAGATCCATCTTATTTATTTGCTTGACTTTTATCTAGACATCATAAATGTGATTCTTACTTTTTTATTAGCCACTTCATTGTTAGATTTTAGTTTGATTAATCTACTCTTTGAAATTTTAGTTTGATTATTCTTTCTGCTAAGTTTTGGCTTTTGTTTTGTTTTTTGAGTGATAACCTAAGAAGTTTCTATAGTGGAATATATCATGATGACATCTTCATCCCTTATAAAGTTGTTTCATTTAGAGAAATTTTTCAAAGCCTATGTTGAAAGATGGGCAAATTAAGTAAAGCACCATAACAAATTCTTTTTTTTTTCATAGTGAACTCATTTTATATAGAGAACAGCAAACACATTCACTCTTTTTGCTAACTTCCAGGGCTTTTTTTCATTGTGACTGCTTTGCACACTTCATAATGTTTCTCCTAGCAAAGGCTAACTGGAATTTAGTTTTTTTAAAGACAAATATTTTTAATATGGATTGTAAGTATGCCTTTCATGTGGCAAACTCTTAACTAGGGGTTAGTACTCCATTACAGCATTAGATACCAATTATTCCCGATAGGATGCACATATCAGATGCTGTTTTTCCCTTAAACTTTGCACTTTTCATTGACAGTGTTTTCAGATCAGATCTTGTTTTATTGGGTTTCACATTATTGGACTAATGCTTACATATTTGCTTCTTTTGAAGGTATTTAGACATTGAAAATTAGTTATTTCCTTGTGAGTCATAGCTTTGAAAAACCATTTTAGAAGAAATTTCCATTTTTTAAAAAAAGAAGTGATTTCTTAAAAGGTACTGATAATTTATCTTTGCTGTAGATGAATACCATGTTTTTATATTCTAGGACTCTTACTGAATAATATTGTTTATTTCTTCAGATCAACCAATATATTCTTTATTTTGTGTTCAAACAAATGCTGTGAGATGATTGAGAAGGCTGTGTGTTGAAGTTAGATGCAAAGTTGGACCTTATACAGTGAGCCTCTTATGAGAACTGATTTCTGGGAAAACTGTAAACCATGAAAGATAAAACCTGTCATTCATGTCTGCCTTGGCCTGTGCCCAGCTTTGTTTCTCACCATTCAGTTTTTACTAACTAGACCCAACAGCATCTAAAGAGAAGTACATTCATTCTCTAAAAGAAAACAAGGTTACCAGAAGAGCTCACTTAATTCCTTTTTCCCTGAACCCATGGTTTTAAGTGAAGAGTAAAATGTATTAGATACAACACTCTACAAGAGTATTACTGAGGATTTTGTGAAAAAGAGGTGGGAAGGCAGTTTGGTACTTTATTTCCAGCTTGGCTACAGACTTGGTGACCCTGAGCAAATCACTCAGCCTCCCCTTGCCTCCATTTCTTCATCTGTAAAATGGGCATAACCTGTCCCTCTCTGTCTCACCAGTATGCTGAGGGATCAATTAAAAAGGATAAAAGAATCCATAGGTGCATTGACCCCAAAGATAGCTAGAATATAGATGTAATCGATATTTATGAAGACTTTCTGTTATATAGCAATTTAATTTTAAAAATATCTTTACCCACTTCTCTGTAGTAGGAACTAACAATAAAGTATAAAATTAAGTAGATTTTCTTTTTTTTCTATTCTTTTTTTTTTTTGAGATGCAGTCTCACTCTGTCTCCCAGGCTAGAGCAGAGTGGCCCAATCTTGGCTCACTGCAAAGTCCAGCTCCCAAGTTCAAGCAGTTCCCTGCCTCAGCCTCTTGAGTAGCTGGGATTACAGGCGCCTGCCACCCGCCCAGCTAATTTTTGTATTTTTAGTAGAGATGGGGTTTCACCATGTTGGCCAGGCTGGTCTTGAACTCCTGACCTAGTGATCCACCCACCTTAGCCTTTCAAAGTGGTGAGATTACAGGTGTGAGCCACCGTGCCCAGCCAATTTTTAATATATATGGTTATGAAATAGTTCTAGTAAAAATTTATGATGTACACTGTTGGTCTGAGTGTGGGTTTAAAATATATCATTGCACTTGGCTAATTTGTAGAATGTCTTGAGTTGACTTCATTTATTTCAGAGAGATGCACAGATGATCAGATCAAACTGTTGTCATAGCGGTGTTTTTAGCACATACGAGAATCTTAGCATTTAGGAGCCTTAGAGCTCAGCCAGTGCGATTTCCTGCCGGAAGGGGATTTCTTCCTGGTGACCTCAAACCAGCAGGTGCTTGTGCAGCCTTTTCCTGAAAGCTTTTTAGGAAAGGTGGGGCTGCTACCTCACTACTTTGATGTGCACCTTTTGTTCAAGAACTTTCTAAAACTTGGAGCTAATCATGGGTTTTTTGAGAAGATGTAAGCATTTTAAATTTGTTATTGAATTCCATCCTTATTTAAAAGGCCTGGTTGGTAATATTTTCTCGGTTTTTTTAAATTTTTGCATGGTGTCCCACATTGATTAGGTTTTCTTCATTTTCTTAATAGTTTAAAGATACTTTCTTCTCTATTTGTGTCTTCTTCCATTTAGTATTTATGGGAGAGAGCAAGAAGGGAAGGTATATCTATTTTTAAAACTGACTGTAATAATGACTGTTCTTCTTGTCTTTCTGTAGCAACTGGATTTATTACTATCTCTTATTTAAAGGTCCTTCAGAACTAGTTGAAGCAGTTCATTTCAGGTCAATGCCTGCTAAGCAATGTCAGGACCTCTGGGGAAGGGGAAGCCGACAGGATCCCAGAGGAAAGAATTCAGGTTGTTTGCTCTCTTGTAGAAAGCCCACAGATCCCTTCTCAGAGTAGAAAAAAGTACCAGAGTGTCCTGAAACTGTTTCCTTCCAAGGAACATACTTCAAAGAGGCTGGGGATTCTTTTTTTTAAATATAGGGGGAGGGGTCTCACTGTGTTGCCCAGGCTGGTCTTGAACTCCTGGTCTCAAGCAATCCTGCCACCTCAGCCTCCTAAAGTGCTGGCATGAGCCACATGCATGGCCATGGAGATTCTAATGTGGTGCCTGCTCCATCTTTGGGAAATGATAGTAGTAGCTTGTTATTGTTAGCTGACCCCTAAATTGGCATCAACAAAGTAAATCTGTTTAGTTTTAACTTTCCTTTTGACCTTTTGTTACCTTTCTCTCTCTCTCCTCCTCCCTCCCCACCAGCCCTCCCGCTACTCTCTCTGTGTGCTCACATCCACACACATTCCCTGGTACTCCTTCCACTCATCCAAGGGAAGCTGTGCTCAGCCTTGCTGCAGTCCAGGTTACCGTACTGAGGTGAGTCAGCCGTAGACGATAAACTCTCAAGCAGTGATTAGCTGTATGTAGCCACCACATTCACTAGTTTAGACAGGTTTACACAGCTATTTGCTGACCAGTCACATCAGCTGTGTAGGAGCCCAAGGCAGCCTGTCAGGCAGAATAATTACCAAAGTGGATCTATTCATAAAATCAAAGATCTGGAGTCTTGTGTCCTTTTAAAAAACTTTTGTCTTCAGACATATGGGTGCATGTTTATCTCTGGCCAAAACTTTGTTTCTGGTTTCAAAGGGCTGGTTCTGAAGGTGGCTTTGTAACCTTTCTGTTGTTGGCTCTGTTAATTGCCTGATAAGTAGTAGCTAATTCATCATCCTCAGAATTTGAGAGGGGCATCTTTTAAATTCAGACCACCAAGGTGCCTGTGTGGGCTGTCCTGGTTATAACTGAGTCCTCTCATCTGTGGGGTGAACGCTTCTATTTGCAGAAATTTGCTTGCATCTTTTACCTTTTTTTTTTATTACTTTTAGAGACAGTGCCTTGCTCTGCTGCGCAGGCTAGAGTGCAGTGGACTCTTGTCCTGTTGATCTTTGCCATCCTCTGCCTGGCTTAACGAGGTTCTTTTCCTGAGTTATGTCCCACACATTCACCTTCCCCCTAGATTTTTAAGAAAGAAGCAGAAAATGTTACAAAGTATAAGCAATTCTGTGAAGTCCATAGGGTTAGCTTTGGGAATAGATGCTTGCTTCTTATTTTGGTGTAAACATCAATTTGGAATGTAATTAGAAGGTCTTTAGCCTCTTTAAAAAGCCCTTCTGAGGCAAACCTTTGCAAGTCACTCAACTGGCATGTAATTAGAATTTTATTTGCATGGCTTTTTTTTTTTTTTCTAAATCTCTCTAGAAGAACCTAAGAACATTCTGAAAATGCAAGGATTACAGTTATTCTCACATCAAGGATCAATTTTATTTTGTATCTTCATTTTATGTCATTTTCCATTATTTGATTAGTATTAATCTAGCATTAATTTCACCCAGAGGGAATGACTATTTTTGCTTGCCACCACCTGTGTTTAGTAAGGGATAGCTTTTCTTTATCTGCCTTTCTGAATTTCATATTTATATATTTTATTGTAATTTTTAAAAACCTATTCTAGCTGGGCTAGAATCTTCAAGTATTTATAATGAACTTTCCCTCTTCTGGAGTTGTTTAGGAGAGCTAAATGTTCTACGTTCTTTTCGTTGCTGTAAATATGCGTAGTCATTTCAGTGTTCTTTGAGTGCTTTATTACAGTGATAACTGGTCTGCCTTTGATTAAAGGTGAGCTATATGGAGTTAAGCATTTTTATACTATTAACTATTAATTGAGAATTTTCAGAATTCTGTAGCTACTTGTCTTTAACAGTTATAAGAGGCATGTATTTTTTTCCCTTCATGGTCTTGAAGTTAAGTTTTCTCTTTGTTCGGGTAGATCGGGATGAGTCGTTGAGTTCTGTTGAGTTGAAAACACATGAATCAAAAAAGTGGATGTGTTGTAGAAACGTGATGTTTTCATGTTTTGGGAATTTGGCCGGAAAGCTTTATGTATGGGTTTTATTTTTAACAAAGCAGTAAGGGCTTACCTTTTACCAGCTTCAGTGTGTGTAAAGATGTATTTGTTCAAGCTTTAAGAATAAACATGTCAATGTACAAATGCCTGATATCTGACTTGGAGTTGTGATTTGTTTGTTTGCTTTTGGGGGCGTGGGGGTAGGTATGTTGCTTCTTGGAATTAAGTAAGAGTGTTGAAGCACAACAGTCTATACCAGTGATTTTACATCTTAGAAGACTCACATTAATTTATTCTTGAAAGAAAACTGTGTGTAGACAATTGAATGCAGCGTTTTCTGAATTGCCCTGAAGGTGCCTTGAAAGGAGAAGGAACCACTCACCCATTTAGTGTTCGCCAAAGGTCTTTTCCTCTAGGACCCGTTCATGCCTCCTTTCATCAAGCCCCCATCATTGGAGGGCTCCAAAAAATGAGCCCCGGAGCAGAAGGTTCAGGGAGGGGACGCCTGGGTCTCCATTCCCAGGACTCTTGGTAGCTGATTCCTCCGTCCCCTTGCTTCCACCCACCCAGTCTTCTGGGCCTCCGTCATTCCTCAGCCCACCCTTCTGCCCCCGCTCCCTTAGCCACCTGTCCTTTACCCTTGATCCTCAGAAACTCTCCCACCTTCCGTCCCTCCAAGCCAGCTTCTCCCAGCCTTCCGAAGACATCATGACCTAACTTGATCGTTCTGGATGTGGCATCGGTTGGCAGAATAAGCACGGACTCAGATCGTGTATTACCTATCTATTACTGCACAGCAGATAAACCCCAAAATAAGTGGCTTAAAACAATAACCATTCAGTATTTCACAGTTCCGGTAGGTCATGAATTCAGAAGCAGCCTAGCTAGGTGGTTCTGGCCCAGAGTCTCTCTTGGGTTGCAGTCAAGGTGAGGATGTGGGCCAGTGATGCCATTGTTTGAAGGCTTGCCTGGGGCTGGCAGATCTGCTTCCAAGTTGGCACACATAGCAGGAAGCCTGCAAGGTGGGCTTCATAGGGCCGCGTGAGTGCCCTTACAATAGCGCCGCTGGCTCCCCCAGGCTAATGATTTGAGAGAGAAGGCAAGGAGGGGGCCACAGTTCCTCTGATGTCTTACTCTCAGCGTCACAAGCTGTCATCTCTGCCAGATTCTACACTCATCTCTACATTCTCTAGATGCCACCCACCAGTTGCAACACCCTTGGGAGGAGGTGAATGAGGCTTGGTCTGTGGAAGGGTAGAGTAACAAAAAAATCTATGGACGTATCACCACAGATCCTTACTCATGCATTTTTTCTGACCACATGAAGTAGGGAGTCACGCTCCTAAGCCCTGGATACTTCTCTAAAATGAGAACAGTATTCTTGAAGAGTACTTGCATGGCTTCAAGACAGTCTTGGAAACCTCCTAGCCCAACTATATCTGGCACACAGTAGGCATTCATAAATAGGAGTTATTGTTATTCAGACTCGGGGAAACCCAAAGCATGAGTCTCTGCTGACGGCCCATATGAAGATGGACTCCAGCAGGGTGATGAGGGGGTGTGGGGAGAGGCAGCCCCCAGGACAGGGAACACCCTGTGCTGCTCCTGGCCGGGTCCACAGATGAGCCAATATGGGAATTAGTGCAGACATGCCCGCCACTCAGTGGGAGATCACCCGTTTGTCTCTCTCCTACTTCCCACCCTGCAGTAGACAGAATAACGGCCCCCCTCAAAGACAGCCACATCCTAATCCCCAGATCCTATGGCTGTGTTAGCTTCTGTGGTGAAAGGAGCCTTGCAGATGGGAAAAAGGTAAGATCTGGAGATGGGGAGAGGACCCTGGGTAATCTGGGTAGGCCCAGTGCATCACAACGGGCTTTCTAAGAGGAAAGCAGGAGCTCAGAGAGGAGAAGAGACGCCACACCGCTGGCTGTGAGGGTGCAGGAAGGGGCCATGAGCCTAAGGACATAGCTGGTCTCTGGAAGCTGGAAAGGACAAGGAAATGGATTCTCCCCAAGCGCTTTCAAGAGGAGCCAGCCCTGCTAACACCTTGACTTTGACCAGCGAGACTAATTTTTCGACTTCTGACCTCCAGTGCAGCAAGACAGAAACTCCACTCAAGAACGGTACAGCCAAGAGCATGGGGCTCTGTCTTCCCCAGCGCCCAGTGGGAGGGCCATCCTCCCAAGAGAGGCAACATGCCAGCGTTTCTCCTGCCCCCAGTTCCTGTTGCTGAGGCTAAGTTCCAGGTAAGGACAGGTGGGATTTGCAGGCTCCCTTCCTCCTCCTGCCCCCTCGTGGGATGGAGGCTCTACCCTGGCCCCATCCTGGGATGTGAATACTGACACCCTGATCACCTGTCCTGGCTCCTGAGGCAGAGTTTCCATGCTGGGAGAGGCAAGCCAGGGAGACCAGAGGCTACTGTGCACCCTTGCCACCAAGCACTCAGTCCTAAAGCTGGGGTGTCACTCAGGGAAACATGCTGTTGTCCCTAGGCCAAGACAGAAACTAGATTCATGGTTGTCTAGGACTGGGAGTTTGGGAGAAGATGGGAGGATAGCTAAAGGACACAGGGTTTCTTCTGGAGGCGATGAAAATACTGTTGGCCCTTAGGATCCACGGGGACTGGCTCCAGCACACCGAGATCTGAGGACACCAAAATCTGAGGATGCTCAAGTCCCTGACATAAAATGACATAGTAGGCTGGGCGTGGTGGCACATGCCTGTAATCCCAGCACTTTGGATCACCTGAGCTCAGGAGTTTGAAACCAGGCTGGCCAACATAGTGAAACCCCGTCTCTACTGAAAATACAAAAATTAGCCAGGTGTGGTGGCACACACCTGTAATTCCAGCTACTTGGGAGGCTGAGGCAGGAGAATCACTTGAACCCAGCAGCAGAGGTTGCCGTGAGCCAAGATCTGGGTTACAGGCGTGAGCCACCGCATCCAGCCTGTATTTTTTGTTTTGTTTTGTTTTTTAATTTTATTTATTTATTTTTAAAGAGACAGGGTCTTGCTATGTTGCCCAGGCTATTTAAATAGCAGTGGCTATTTACAGGCGCAATCCCACTACTGATCAGCACGGGAGTTTTGACCTGCTCCATTTCCAACCTGAGCCAGTTCATCCCTCCTTAGGCAACCTGGCGGTCCCCCGCTCCCAGGAGGTCACCATATTGATGCCAAACTTAGTGCGGACACCCGATCGGCATAGCGCACTACAGCCCAGAACTCCTGGGCTCAAGAGATCCTCCAGCCTCAGCCTCCTGCGTAGCTGGGACTACAGGCACGCCCCACCGGGCCTGGCCCAGCCTGTAATTTTTATTTGTATATTTTGTCTCTTTTAGCCCACAATTAACATCATATGTATTTTGTTGTTATTTTTTATTGGGTTTGTTTTTTTTCAATTTTTTTTTGTTTGTTTTTTGAAGACAGGGTCTCATTCTGTCACCCAAGCTGGGGTACAGTGGCATGATCGTAACTCACTGCAACCCCGAACTCCTGGGCTCAGGCCATCTCTTGCCTTAGCGTGCTGAGTAGCTGAGACCATAGGTCTGTGCCACCACACCTGGCTAATTTTTTTGTTTAGACAAGGTCTCACCATGTTTCCCAGGCTGATCTTGAACTCCTGGGCTCAAGTGATCCTTCTGGCTCAGCCTCCAAAGTGCTGGGATTACAGGGGTGAGCCACTTCGCCTGGCCTATTTTGTTTCTTTATCTTTGGTCAGCCATGTTCTGTGTGTCAGCTTAAACTCCAGTGGGTGTAATGCTGACATCACAGAGTCAGCCCCACGGATTACCAGTTAACCAGGGCAAGTGTTTGGCTACTTATAAGACAGAGAAGAAGTAATCCCCAGGGTAAAACCAGAGGATATTAAAGGCAGTGGACTAAGCTGCCATGTAGATGTGTCGGGGAAGGGGCTAGCCTTGGACCACCGATCACCACAGGGGTAGCTCTGGCTGGCTGCGGCCCCATCTGCGTGTTGACTTTCTTTGCAGGATGTGGCAAAGGATGGTGAGCCACATACTCAGATTGAGTCAAGGATACACCTACAGTCCCAGCTACTCAGGAAGCGAAGGCAAGAGATCACTTGAGCCCAGGAGTTCGAGGTTGCAGTGAGTTATGATCGTGCCACTGTACTCCAGCTTGGGTGACAGAATGAGACCCTGTCTTCAATATGTGCTTTACATACATTATCTTACAAAATAAGATAATGTAAGACAATGTATGTAAAGCACCCCTGGATGTTTTAGTAAATATCAGTGTTGATTCTATCAGACTTGCATCATTGTCCCAGGTGGTCCGGCTGAGCCAAACCACTAGTCAGTCCTTCCCAGTTTGTGTCCTTGTGGCTGTTTGATATGCTGCTGATGTGCGCATCTGATGTGCGCATCAAGAACTCACAAGTGGCTGGGTGTGGTGGCACGCACCTGTAATCCCAGCTACTTGGGAGGATGAGTGCGGAGGATTGCTTGAGTCCAGGAGGTTGAGACTGTGTGAGCTATGATCACACCACTGCACTCCAGTCCAGGTGACAGAGAGAGACCCCATCTCTTAAAAAATTAAAAAGTAGACCAGATGGAGTGGCTCACGCCTGTAATCCCAGCACTTTGGGAGGCCAAGGTGGGCGGATTACTTGAGGTCAGGAGTTCGAGACCAGCCTGACCAACAGGGTGAAACCCCGTCTCTACTAAAAATACAAAAATTAGCCAGGTGTTGTGGTGGGCACCTGTAATCCCAGCTACTTTGGAAGGCTGAGGCATGAGAATCACTTGAACATAGGAGGCGGAGGTTGCAGTGGTAAGCCGAGATTGTGTGACTGCACTTCAGCCTGGGTGACAAAGTGAGACCCTGTCTCAAAAAAAATTAAAATTAAAAAAACTCACAGGAAACACACAGATTAAGGTCACCCTGGATCTCTCCATTAAACAATGCAGCTCAACCACAAGTGGTGAAAAAACAACCAAAATAGTAGATGGACCAGCCCGGCCAGAAGCCAGAGGCAGCCTGCGGGGGAAGAGAGACCCAGGGGCAGCCTCTGCCTCAAAGTCCCACCTGCCCAGCAGGTCCGCTGTCACCTCTCAGTGCTGCCTTAAGGCCAATCACTGGAGCATCCAACCTCTCTGGGCCTCAGTGTCCTTATCTGTAAAACAGGGGTAATATTATCCTTCAGTCTCTTTTTCTCTATAACAGGCCCCAAGGCTGCAGAAGACTGCAATGTTCTCTGGGGTAATTCTTTATACTGTAGAGTCTATAGAAAGCGCCTATACAGTTGGGATGCTCCAAAATCATAGTAGTTATTAATAGGCTGCCAAGACTGAGGGTGGGTGTAAAGCCAGTTGTACGCAACAGATCGTTGAAGGCAGCCTGGAATGGGAAGTGCCAGCATGAGCTGCAGACGTGAGGTGTGGTGGCCCTGCATGAGACGTGGACAGAGGGGAAGGCTCAGGCCTGGGCAGTACGTCACAATTTGTGCCTCAAGAGCACGCCCCGCCTCTACAGTGTGGCATTATCAGGATGAGAAGGAGGCACAGTAAGCTGAAAACATCCTCAGCTCAATGTATAAGGCTTCCCGTGTTGCTGCAGGTGACCTATTTTGGATGCAGAAAAGCATGGTGGTAGGGATAGTAATTGCCAGCAATTTTAAGACCTAGCAGCTCTCCAGTGTCTTATCTGATGAGACTTGGAAGCCATGTTTAATCTTGGTCCACCTTGAATTGCTGCTGACCCTCAGCAAATGAACAGGTTTTCCAAAGCTCCAGTTTAGAATGTGAGGCACTTTAAACAGGGATTCACATAGGAGCGCCACCTGCATTTCTGATGTTTGATTTCTTCAGCGTAGTGGTAGCGTGCAGGTGTTCATGATAGTATCCTTGTGCCCTTTTACATGTATGAAATATTTCATAATGATTTTTTTTTTGAGACGGAGTCTCGCTCTGTTGCCCAGGCTGGAGTGCAATGCCACGATCTCGACTCACGGCAGCCTCCGCCTCCCGGGTTCAAGCGATTCTCCTGTGTCAGCCTCCTGAGTAGCCGGGATTACAGATGCCCGCCACCACACCCAGCTAATTTCTGTACTTTTTAGTAGATACTGGATTTCTCCATGTTTGCCAGGCTGGTCTCAAACTCCTGACCTCAGGTGATCCGCATGCCTTGGCATTGCAAAGTGCTCATTATGATTTTTTAGAAGACAGCATAGTTTGGTTGCGGTCACTCACGCCTGTAATCTCAGCACTTTGGGAGGCCGAGGCAGGCGGATCACAAGGTCAAGAGATGAAGACCACCCTGGCCAACATAGTGAAACCTCATCTCTACCAAAAATACAAAAATTAGTCGGGTGTGGTGGTGGGCACCTGTAATCCCAGCTACTTGGGAGGCTGAGGCAGGAGAATTGCTTGAACCCAGAAGGTGAAGGTTGCAGGGAGCCGAGATCACGCCACTGCACTCCAGCCAGGGAGACAGAGCGAGACTCTCTCAAAAACAACAGCAACAACAAACAAACCTGGAGGAGAGGAGCAGCGCTACAGTCAGAGAGAAGCGCAAGCCTCAGATCCGCATGCCCATGACTCCACTCAGGTGAGAAACATTCCCTCAACAACTCCTAAGGGAGACAGTGCGCTTTAAGCACGCTAAATGATGAGAGGAGGTGGCCCAAGAATTAAAACTTTAACCCAGATGATCCACGGGGTGAGAGGGCAGGTTGTGCAAAGTTCAGTTTGAGGGGCTGTGTGTGCTCACTCCTGTAGTCCATGAGACCTTTGCGGCACATGGGCCTGTCAGAATGAGTGACCTGGGAACTGAGTTTGCCCACAGGCCCACCCTGAGCGGTGAGTTATTAAACCTAAGTGAGGAGCAAGGAAGGGTATGTTAGTCCATTTTGTGTTGCCATAAAGGAATATCGAAGCTGGGTAATTTACAAAGAAAAGAGGTTTATTTGGCTCACAGTTGTGCAAGCTGTACATGAAGTATGCTCAGCTTCTCATGAGGACCTCAAGAGGCTTATAATCGCAGCAGAGGCCGGGCGCGGTGGCTCACTCCTGTCATCCCAGCACTTTGGGAGGCCAAGCTGGGTGGATCACGAGGTCAGGAGTTCAAGACCAGCCTGGGCAATATGGTGAAACACCATCTCTACTAAAATATAAAAATTAGCTGGGCATGGTGTTGGGCACCTGTAATCCCAGCTACTTGGGAGGCTGAGGCACAAGAATTGCTTGAACCCAGGAAGCAGAGGTTGCAGTGAGCCGAGATCATGCCATTGCACTACAGCCTGGGTGACTCAAAAAAAAAATCACAGCAGAAGATGAAGGCGGAGCAGAAGTGTCACATGGCGAGGGGGGTGGGGAAGAAAGAGGGAGAGGAGGTGCCATGCTGTTTTAAACAACCAGCTGTCACAGGAACTAACAGACTGAGGACTCACTCATCACCAAGCTATTTATGAGGGATCCTCCCCATGACCTAAACATCTCCCTCTAGGCCCTCTAGTACCTCCCACACTGGGGATCACATTTCAACATGAGATTTGGACGGGACAAACATCCAAACCATATCAAGGAGATATTAAACCCCATCTCTACAAAAAACACAAAAATTAGCCAGGCGTGGTGGTGCACACCTGTAGTCTCAGCTTACTTTGGAGGCTGAGGTGGGAGGATTACTTGAGCCCAGGAGGTCGAGGTTGCAGTGAGCCATGATCACACTACTGCACTCCAACCTGAGTGACAAAGCAAGACCCTGTTAAAAAAAAAAAAAAGGAAAAAGGGAAGCGCAGAGCTTTCCAAACTTTCTGGCATTCAGAACACCTTGGTGCTCTAGAGAGAAGTGGAGACTTCCATATTTCAGACTGGCTTCGTGTTTCTGACCCCTCCTTCGCCCGCCCTGGGTGGTGCAGGATAAGGGAATAATTGGCCATATTCTGTTAAGGCATGGAATCCAAAAACCAGCGTTTTCTTCCCAGATAAAATTTTAAAAGGGGCACAGTAGAGGCCAAGCATTAATTTCCGTCCTTGACAAAGAAAGGCGTGGGAACTGCCGCGAGCTTGCACTGACGTGACGAGTCTGTGGATGCTACAGCACACGGCCTGTCCCCTTCACCACCGGAAAGAACACAATTCCCTGCTTCAGTCAAAGCCTGCGTGTTGTCTCCCAATCATCAGCCCACTTTATTTTTACTGTTTTTTTTTTTGAGATGGAGTCTCGCTTTGTTGCACAGGGTGGAGTCCAGTGGTGCAATCTTGGCTCGCTGCAACCTCCGCCTCCTGGGTTGAAGTGATTCTCCTGTCTCAGCCTCGCAAGTAGCTGGGATTACATGCGTGCACCACCACACCTGGCTAATTTTTGTATTTTCAGTAGAGACAGGGTTTTGCCATGTTGGCCAGGCTCGTCTCAAACTCTTGACCTCAAGTGATCCACCTACTTCAGCCTCCCAAAGTGCTGGGATTACCACCAGCCCAGCTCACTTTGAAGCTGCTATGTGCCCACAATAATTAGAGGCCATATATGTTCTCTGAGAAGTCTTTTATCCAGGACAAGCCAGTGGGCCAGCCTTGGTGGGAGAAAGCCAGTCTGTTTCTCCCACCCTCACAGCTGGGCATCCATTCACCCTCACAGCTATACACCCCTCCACCCTCACAGCTGGACGCCCCACCACCCTCACAGCTGGACGCCCCTCCACCCTCACAGCTAAATGCCCCTCCACCCTCACAGCTGGATGCCCCCCTCTCAGCTGGGCGCCCCACTGACCGTGCTGTCCTTCTTAGTCAGAAGGTGGCTCTGTAGGTTTCCTGAGATTTTGGAGAGGAAGAGAGAAGGCCTTCAAGAAAACTTCCCCTTCCCAGGCACAGGTTCAGAGCTCGTCAGCCCAGAACTGCCCCTGTGCTGTGTCACACGGTCTCAGCTCAGCGAGGGCCCGAGGGCAGCCCAGGGTGCCTCTGGGAGCCAAGGAAACTCCCGGAAGCTCAGTGTCCCCTGCTCCTAAGTAAACGAAAGTAGTGTGAGCTGTGGTTTCTACATGGGGCCCCTGATCTGACCGCAGAGATGGACAACAAGCGGCCCCAGAGTGGGGGTGAGGGCTTCCGCATTAGATTCTGATCAGGGGTTTTAGAGGTTGGAGTCACCTCAATGACCATCTAAAATTTTAAATCTGAAAAATAAATAAAAATTCCAATCTGATCATTCCCACTGCAGCCCCCTCTGTGGTGCCCGGTGCTGCGAGGATGAAGCCGAGAGGGCTCCCCGGTCCTCCCCACTCTCCAGCTCCTGGCCCTGCTCTTGCCCCTACTCTCCTGAGGCCACCTGGCAGGAGACCTTCGCTGCCGTTCCTCTGCCCTGAGGCTTCCCCGTGCCTGCCCTCAGCCTGGTGCCTTCAGCTTAATTGTCTCCTTTTTCAGAATGTATTTCTTTATTTTTACAAACAGGGTCTCCCTCTGTCACCGAGGCTGGAGTGAAGTGGCATGATCATAGCTCACTGCAGCCTTGAACTCCTGGGCGCAAGCGATCTTCCCAAGTAGCTACGACCACAGGTGCACAGCATCATGCCTAGCTAATTTTTCGGTGCCCTTCAACAGACCCTGGAGGTGACTGTTTTCCTGGATGACTTGATTATTTATGCAACAAAAATATTCGAGCCCTAGGTATAAAAGTGGTGGCTGTGTTAACATGGTGAGTGTTTCTGAGGTCTCAGTTGGGAGCATTTATTTGCTGGTCAGGCCTGGGGTGGGAAGGAAGCCCTGGGAAATTGCATCCAGACTGGGCCTAGGAATTCTGGAGTTCATGAAGGAAATGATCATGCAGGAAGCTGAACCTTGATCCTTAAAGGTCTCTCCAGGAGGAAAAGCAAAGGTCTCTGATTGCAGCAACCAAATGCTTCATGCCCCGCTGAAACCAGCAAATCTGGCTCCTGGGACTCTTTCAAGCAACAGCTCTGCAGAGACAAGGGACACAGAGATGTAGACAGAATGAGACTTCATATTCTTAAAGTGGCAGTACTCCTCAAATGTATTTACAGATTCAACACGAGCCCAATCAAAATCCCTGCTGTTTGTGCAGACATTGACAGATCCAAATTTTAATATGGAAATATAAGGGAGCCCCCAAAATCAAAACAATCTTATAAAAGAAGAACAAAACTAAGACCTCAGTTCCAAAAGTCACTGCAAAGCTACAATAATCAAGACAATCAGTGTGATACTGACATAAGGGTAGGCATATAAGTCAATGGAATAAAATTCAGGTTCAGAAATAAACCCATAGAGTTATGGTCAATTGGTTTTTGACAAGAGTGCCAAGATTATTCAATAAGAGAAAGAAGCATCTCTTCAATAAATGGTTCTGGAACAACCAGATATCCACATGTAAAAGAGTTAATTTGGACCCCCCCCTCATATAATATATAAAAAATTAATTCAAAATGGATCACAGAGCCAGGCACAGTGGCTCATGCCTGTAATCCTAGCACTTTGGGAGGCCAAGGTAGGTGGATCACAAGGTCAGGAGTTCGAGACCAGCCTGACCAACATGGTGAAACCCCATCTCTACTAAAAATACAAAAATTAGCTGGGTATGGTGGCCGTTGCCTGTAATTCTGGTTACTCCGGAGGCTGAGGCAGGAGAATCACTTGAACCTGCGAACTGGAGGTTGCAGTGAGTCGCGATCGCACCACTGTATTCCAGCCTGGGTGACAGAGCAAGACTCTGTCTAAAAAAAAAAGTCATAAACCTCATCCCAAGAGCTAAAGCTTCAAAATTATTAGAATAAGACATAAGTATAAATCTTCATGACCTCAGATCACGCAATGTTTTCTTAAGTACACCACCCAAAACACGGGACAAAATAACAAATTATTAGATAAATTGAACTTCATCGAAAACATTTGTGGCTGGGTGCGGTGGCTCATGCCTATGATCCTAGCACTTTGAGAGGCTGAAGCGGGCAGATCATTTGAGCTCAGGAGTTCAATACTAACCTGGCCAACTTGGTGAAACCCCATCTCTACTAAAAACACAAAAATTAGGGCCAGGAATAGTGGCTCACGCCTGTAATCCCAGCACTTTGGGAGGCTGAGGCGGGCAGATCATGGGGTCAGGCGTTCAAGACCATCCTGGCCACATGGTGAAACCCCATCTCTACTAAAAATACAAAAATTAGCCAATCGTGGGGGTGCGCGCCTATAATCCCAGCTACTCAGGAGGCTGAGGTAGGAAAATCGCTTGAACCCAGGAGGCGGAGGTAGAGTGGAGATTGTGCCATTGCACTCTAGCTTGTGCAACAGAACGAGACTCTGTCTTAAAAAGAAAAATACAAAAATTACTGGTGGCAGGTGCCGCTAATCCTAGCTCTTCGGGAGGCTGAGGCAGGAGAATTGCTTGAACCTGGGAGGCAGAGGCTGCAGTAAGTCATGATTGTGCCATGAACTCCAGCCTGGGCGACAGTGAGACTTGTCTCAAAAATAGAAGAAAAAAATTTGTATCTCAAAGAACACTGTCAATACGGTAGAAAGACAATACACAGAATGGGAGAAATACTTGCAAATCATATATCTGATAAGAGACTTGTATCTAGAATATATAAATAACTCTTACAACTCAATAATGAAAGAAAAAAAACCCAAGTAACTCAATTTAAAAATAAGCAAACAGGCCGGGCGTGGTGACTCTTGCCTGTAATCCCAGCACCTTGGGAGACCGAGGTGGGTGGATCACCTGAGGTTTAGAGTTCGAGACCAGCCTGACCAACATAGAGAAACCCCATCTCTACTAAAAATACAAAATTAGCCGGGCATTGTGGTGCGTGGCTGTAATCCCAGCTATTCAAGGGAGGCTGAGGCAGGAGAATCGATCGAACCTGGGAGGTGGTGGAGGTTGTGGTGAGCTGAGATTGAACCATTGCTTTCTAGCCTGGGCAACAAGAGTGAAACTCTGTTTCAAAAAAATAAATAAATAAAAAATAAGCAAAAAATCTGAATTCCTCAAAGATGGACAAATGGCCACTAAGCACCTGAAAAGTGGCTCAATCAACATCACTAGTCATCAAAGAAATGCAAATCAAAACCACAATGGATGCTGCGCATACACTGGGATGGCTGGCAGGACAGGTGTGGAGAGGAAACAGACAGATGTGGAGGATGGGGAGAAACTGAAGCCTTATACATTGCTGGTGAGATATAAAATGACGCAGCTGTTTTGGAAAATGGTTTACCAGTTCTTCAGAAGGTTCAACATAGAGTTACCAGCATGACCTAGCAATTCTGCTCCTACATGTACACCTGAGTGAAATGGAAATGCATGTCTACAGAAAAACTTGTACAGAATGTACATAGCAGCATCACTCTCAACCAAAGAATGGGGTCAACCCAATGCCCAGCTCCTGATGAGTGGATGAATGAATGTGGCACCCACGCAATGGAATAGGATTCAGCCGTCATGTGGGAGGAAGTACTGATACAGGCTACCACACTGAGGAACCCTGAAAACATTGTGTTAAGTCAAAGAAGCCAGTTATAAAAGGCCTCATGTGTATGATTCCATGTCTGCGAAATGGCTGGAGCAGGTAAATCCATGGAGACAGAAAATCCTAGGGCTGGCAGGTGGGGGATGTTTCAGAAAAACTCAAGCCCTGTTTTCTTCTGTTCTCGTGCCTCAACAATCAACACAGACTTCTGTGACCAAGGTAGGGGGGTGGTTTCCAGCTGGATCTCATACAACCTGTGTGGAGCTAGGGTCAGCTTCCACAGGAAGACGGCTCAGCCCCCAAGACTGCATCTTCCTTCAACACCAGTCACAAGTCTAGGCTTCTGGCGCTTCTGACCAACCAGCTTCAAGTTGCGGGGGGTGGTCTCACAACACCCTCTTTGGGTTGAATTAATATGCTAGAGCTGCTCACAGAACTTGAGGGAAAACTTATACTTATCAATTTATGATAAAGGATATTGCAAAGTTACAGATGAAGAGACGCATAGGGTGAGGCACGTGGGAAGGGGTGCGGAGCTTCCATGCCCTCCCCAGGCGCACTCCCTCTTCCCCGCCCAGGCATTTCCTTGTGGTCAACTGTCCAGAGCTCTCCAGCCCAGTCCTCTTGGGTTTTTACAGAAGCTTTGTATCCCGCAGCATGATTGCTGCATGGACAACCGTGTTGAAATGTGACTAGACCGAAGGAATGTGATCTAAACCCAGCAAGTCTTATCTGTTCCAATTCTTTTTCTCCTGTCTGTGCAGTAGTCTTTTCTCCAGGGTCTGGGGCAGGACCCTCTGTGGCAGCTTAAAGGAGGGTAGGAGAAGGTCAAAGAGAGATTCTGTGTAACAGGGGAGGGCTATGGGAGTTATGAGTCAGGAACTGTGGATGGATATATATAGAGATCATATCACAGGGGAAATACGGGCTGATTGCTGATGCTTATGGAGTCTCTTTTATGGGAGCATTCAGAAAAAAATGCTCCTAAGTGGATCGTAGTCTGTAACTATACTACCAACTTTTGAATTATGTGCTTTAAATTGGGAGCTGCATGCTATGGGATCTATCGCTCAGGCAACTTTTTTTTTTTTAATCACACATTCCAACACACTTCCCAAACATTGTAGGGGGTGGGCAGCCTCTCAGCCTGACAACTCCGCTCTGTGACTGCTCCTTCATTCAAAACCCGCATGGCCTGCCAGCTACGTGCAGAGATGTGGAAGATGGTGACATGACCCAGACCCAGGCCTGGCCTTTCTGAGACTCGTAGTCTGTTTGGAGAAGCAAATGAATACCCAAATGCCTCTGCTAGAAGAGGAACGGTGGCTGCTCATGACAGAAACAGCACAAAGTGTAAGACAAAATGATGAAAGGCAAAGCTGGGAACCCCAACCAGTCCTTCCTCCCGGGGAGGAGGTGAGCCGGGGGCAGAGGGTGGCAGCGTTCGGCAGGGGTGTTCCTTCTCCCTCCTTTGAGGGCTCACTGAATGGACAAGTGAACTGATGGGTGCCTATTGAGGGCCTGCTAAGGCCCAGCCCAAGGCTGATGGGCGTCCTGGGGAATGCAAGGAGGGCCAAGGCATGAAGCGTGGCGCCTAGGACTCCACACCCCCCAGGAAGGGATCAGGGAGAAGCTGACGCCCAGAGTGAATGGCCTGCAGAGGCAGCAGGGGCAGGACGCTGGCTCGTGTGCCCAGAACGGCTAGTGCTCCCGGAGAGCTAAGTCCTCACCAGCTTCTGTCCAGATTGTGCTCTGAAAGCCCTCTGCGCCAGCAGATGCCTGGTGGGCACTTCCTGTGGACAGGCACGCAGCGCTGTCGGCATTCATGGTTTGAGCCTGGGGTAGGGAGGAGACGCCTGACCCACAGCTCAGCCCCCAAGAGCTGGCTTTCTCCTTTCTTGAGGGTCCATCTGAGGCAGGTCTGGGAAGGTCTGAGGTTTAGAGAGCTCCTACTGCCCCTTGGGGGAAAGGTGACAGCCCTGGGCATCTGGCACCTTTGCTGGGGAGGAGGCCTGAGAGGAGGGGTGGGAAACCTGTCGGGGATGCCAGCCCCGGCCCCCGCCTTCTGGAGACTTTCCCTACCCGTCCTTCATCCCCAGGCTCCTGAGCCCTCCTTGCTCTCTAAAACCTGCTCCCAAGAAGGCAGCTCATCCCCACGCCCCCAGCACCCCCAGAGCTTCCCCATGTGGGAAAGGGTGACTCAGGGAATGGCGTCCCCTGACACCCATTTCAATTAACACAGAGAAGGAGAGGCAGGTCCCACTGGAGTGAGTTCATTTATCAAGGTGTAAATGCAAGGGCTACGCTGGCGCTGGCGCTGGGGAAAGGGGCATTTTAAGCCTCATCTTCCATCCTAAAAAGAAAGTCTTCACCCTGAGTTAAAATCGGACTTTAGGTGAAGGACTTAGCTTTAGGGAGCACCCTGGGGCTTCCTAATCAAATCAGAGAAGCCCACCTAGGAAAAGGCTACCCGAAGCCTGATCTCTCTTAAACCTAACCTCCCTTCCCACTGGGGGAAAAAGCCCAAGTGTTTTGAGTAAAACGCTCAGATCCCAGCACTTTGGGAGGCTGGGGCAGGCAGATCACTTGAGGTCAGGAGTTTGAGACCAGCCTGACCAATACGGTGAAACCCCATCTCTAGAAATACAAAAATTAGCCAGGCGTGGTGGCAGGTTTGTGCAATCCCAGCTACTTGGGAGGCTGAGGCAGGAGAATCACTTGAACCTAGGAGGCTGAAGTTGCAGTGAGCTGAGACTGTGCCACTGCACTCCAACCTGGGTGACAGAGCAAGACGCTGTCTAAAAAAAGGAAGAAAGAAGGAAAGAGAAAGAAAGGAAGGAAGGAAAGGGAAGGGAAGGGAAGGGAGGAGGGAAAGAAGGAGGGAAGGAAGGAGCAAAGGGGAAAAAGCTGACTTGTAGGAAAGCCCTCCAGCCCAATCATGACTCCTGGGAGCCTTTGTAACTCCTGTGAGAGGCTGGAGGACACCCGACCTGGCAATGTGACTCATTTCCCTCCGCACAACTCTGAAACTTGTGACTTGGTCTGAAGAAAATGGTACCACGATGCCTCTCTATCCTCCGTCTGCTCCCCACCCTTAGCCTGGTGCCATTTTCTCTGCCTGGGCACCCATCCCTTCTTGCCCAGCCAGTGCCTGTCCCTCCTACAGGAAGCCTCCTTCAGCAGTCCAGTTCTCTGCTACAAACCACAGGAACCAGCTCTGGCTGATTAAGGTAGAAGTGGACCTCGTCATGGAAGGGGCACACATTCTGGGAGGAAGGGGCCCAGGCTGGGAGGCTGGACATCCTCCTCAGGACTGGTCTGGCAAGGCAGAAAAGTGCTGCCACCACTACGGAGCACAGACACCCAAGTGCGCCCCAGCCCCACCTACATGGCCTGCCAGAGCAGCTGCCACCTGAGATTCCTGTGAATCAGGCTGCCCACGCTCCTGTACCTGCTCTCTGAGTGGTGTCTGCCTGGCAGGGTTGAGATTCCCCGCCCTCACTGTAGCCACAAGGGAGTCTGGCACAATGAGTGCCTGGCATTTTCAGCATCTCTGGTGGGGGATTCCTCAAATACAGGGAAGAAGATAAAGATCCCAGATGACAAATGGCATCCTCCCACGAGTGAGGCCATCTAACTGCACTGCCAGCCCGCGCGCCCGCGCCCGCCGCCCCCGCCCCAGCCGGGAGCGGGTAGCGCGGGGCCGCAGGTCAGGGGGGCGAGGGAGTTTTTTTTTTT